>NW_011627008.1:638917-663474 GCF_000204515.1 Acromyrmex echinatior | reverse complement strand
CCCCACCCGCCGTATTCACCAGACATTGCCCCTTCCGATTACCATCTATTTCGATCGATGGCGCATGGCCTGTCTGAGCAGCACTTCACATCATATGAAGATATCAAAAATTGGATCGATAATTGGATAGCCGCAAAAGATGAAGCGTTCTTCCAATGGTATCCGTATGTTACCAGAAAGATGAGCAAAAGTAGTGGCTAGCGATGGACAATACTTTCAATAAAACATTATGTATCGTTCTTTCACAATAAATGCTTAATTTTTGATAAAAAACGGCGGAAAGTTATTTGTACACCTAATATATATATATATATATATATATAGGGTCATCTAAAAAGTATCCGCGGTACTTTGTCACTAGATATATGACCATCAACACACATCTAGTATATATGTGTGTAAATATATATGCGTTCCTATAATAAGAATTAGGACAGAGAGAAATCTAAGAGAGGACATGATGGCCCAAAACCTGTAACCGTAAAATGCTTGTGGCTGCTGTGCCCAATGTGGCGATCTAGTGACAAAAAACCGCGGATACTTTTTAGATGACTCAATATATATATATATATCTTCACATCTCTATAATTTGTGATATATCACAATCGTTCATTTTCGACAATATGATTTTATCGACGAGACGGCGGGTGGCGAAAATGGACATTAGTGCCGCTAGTGTACGAAGATTTAGAAGCATTACAGAAAAAAGGCCCGGATAGCCATTCTCAGGTTTCTCTCTGGTGATACTTTATAGATCTAGTGACTTTATTCATGTATTGGGTCATCTAAAAAGTATCCGCGGTTTTTTGTCACTAGATCGCCACATTGGGCACAGCAGCCACAAGCATTTTACGGTTATAGGTTTTGGACCATCATGTCCTCTCTTAGATTTCTGTCTGTCCTAATTCTTATTATAGGAACACATATATATTGGATCATCTAAAAAGTATCCGCGGTACTTTGTCATTAGATATATGACCATCAACACACATCTAGTGACAAAAAACCGCGGATACTTTTTAGATGACCCAATATATATATATATATACATATAAATAATGTATAATGTACTGTATAATGTACGGTACTGTATAATATAATATACAGTACCGGCAAAAATTATATTACCTTTTGGTTTTTTAAGCATAATTTTTTTTAAACTGTACAGATTTCTATCAAATTGTAATATGTTTTAATAATAGATATAGTTTATTGGACAAATAACTTTTCATCAAATAATAAAAATAACTAATGAAAAATTAATTTTATTTAAAATCTCTAAAATATGTCAAATTTCATAATAAATTTTTAATTACTATAATGAAAATAAATGTCTTCAAAACGAACAAAAAATTCATAATTTAGATTGTACAACTCTAATATTTTGTAGTAAAACCCTTGGAATCGATTACAGCGTCTGGGCATGGAATCAATAAGTGCGTCAATTGTCGACTGAGAGATCTTCTTCCACTCTTCCTCCAATTGGCCGAATTTTTCGGCCGTATTTGTAGCTCGCTTACTTACTAAACATTTCTGGAGTTCATCTCACAACGGTTCGATGATATTTAGGTCGGGCGATTGGCTTGGCCACTCTAGAAAAGTTACTCGATGCTGCCGAAACTACTTCCGTACTTTAGCCGCGCAATGCTTTGGATCATTGTCTTGCTAATATATAAAGCCACGACCAAGGAAACGCTTTGCATACGGAAGCATCACATTCTCAAGGATGTCTATGTATACTTTTTGATCCATTTTGTCGTCGATCCTATAAAGAGGATCTATTCCCTTTGCAGAGAAAGTATCCTATGATCGAACCACCTCCGTGTTTCATTGTAAGAAGTTGGTACTTGGGATCGAAGCTTTAGGACGACGAATTCATGTTATTCCATCAGTACCAAATAACAAAAACTTACTTTTGTCGCTCCAGACGACAAAGGACCACTGCTGAGGTGTCCAATTAAAATGAGCTTTCGCCACTTGCACCTTCCCGTTCTTGGCGGAAATAAATGGCTTCTTTATGGGTCGTCGTCCATGTAGTCCTGCGACCTGCAGACGATAACATATGGTCCATATGGTTGGACCAGACTCACCAGAAATTAATATTTCTTTGATGTCTTTCAATATTTGATGCCGTGAAACGTGGATTGCTGCGGGATATACGGAGGATATTGCGATCAATGACAAAAGAAGTACAACGCGATCGCCCGGTTTTCTTCTTCTTGACATATATATAATGTCCCTGGGCCTTCCAACGCTTCAGCAATTTGTTTACCGCCGATTTAAAAATGCCAAATTGTTGTGCAAGCTCCTCGTGCGTTCGTCTTTGTTTGCGACCTTCTATGATAGCATTCTGCTGTCGTTCGTCTATATCTCGAGCACCACGGGTTTTTGCCATAATGTGAAATACTAAATTTACTGTCAAAATTAGGTTAAAACCATAAGAACAATGGCTGTGATGAAAAACAAAGAAAGTGCAAAAGTGCGATTTTGCCAAAATCAATAAAAAAATTCAAAAATCATGGCGTAACATTGTCAAATTTCATTACACTTCATGTACAAAGTGCATCTACCATCAGGTATCTATTGTAAAATTTTGAGCGTATTTGATACTCTTTGACGAAAGTTATACTCAAAAAACCAAAAGATGATATAATTTTTGCCAGTACTGTTTGTGTGTGTGTGTGTGTGTGTATTTTTTATTTTAATAAATTTTTTATATTACAATTACTGGAAGTAGTTCTATGTTGCGTCATATGTCGCTCTCTCTCGTCATATACTACTACAGTAGTAACACTACTGGCTCAAAATTGACACTATTGCGTATCAGTAGTAATACTACTGTAATGCCAGCGACATTAGTAGTATTTTTATATTTTCAAATGATATTGGAAACTTGTATGATAGACTAACATTTAAATTTCATTAATTTTATGATAAGAAACATTATTTCCTGAAATTCCTCAATACAAAAGTGACATGAGATTGTGACATCTTATTATAAGCATTAACGATTTTATGAAAGATAAAATTCGTATCGTTGCATAGCGGTAATTTACAAAAACTTACAGAACTCATATGAAAAATACGTCTCTGTGCATGACGAATAAACTCTATTTCAGTCGCGAGTAAGGTGCGTTGAGGAATGCCCTGAGTAATCCTTGAAAAGCTTTGTGAATGTTTGTAAGTAAAGGTAACTTTTCTATTTTTGATTTTCTGAACGTGGTCAGAGCAGAGAGAAACCTGAGAGAGGACATGATGGCCCAAAACCTGTAATCGCAATATGCTTGTGGTGTTACAAGCGTTAATTGCGGCACTCGAATTAATTTTTTTTTTCCGGTTTTCCTTTCTCTCTCTCTCTCTCTCTCTCTCTCTCTCTCTCTCTCTCTCTTTCTCTGGTGTCATGGCATTCTGCGTGCGGACCTTTTGTAAGCCTCAGCGATAGATTTTAAGTTAATGCTCGGTAAGATTAATCATCCCTTCATGTTCATTGCGACATCAGTTACTGCTTATGTCATTAGGTAATTGCTAGAGTCATTAGATAAATATTTATATTGTAGATTTTCTTAGTTTCTCGTATTCTAACCAATGCGATACCGATATCCGTCATACGCACGCAATCACGTCTCTTTTGTAATCTGTACGTTCTAAATCATTTATATTAAACCGCCTTATGGCATATAAATCAGAATCAATGAGTTACATTTATTTCCAAACTTAACGATTTCCCGTTAATTGTCCTTCGCCGTTAGTTAGTCATCGCCGACGCCTAGACACGCTCGGCGCCATATTGGGCATAGCAGCCACAACGTAGCCACATATTGCCGCGTACTACTGTCAAAGTGAATGTAAACTATCGGTACTTTGTCACTAGATATATGACCATCAACACACATCTAGTGATAAAAAACCGCGGATACTTTTTAGATGACCCAATATGAACCAAATATCGATTTATCTCCAGCCTTGAAAAATGGATAATGTACCCTAAGAAAAGTGATATTGTAGTTATATGTAGTTTATATCCGCTTTATCAAAGAGCAGTAGGCAGCATTTTGCGGTTACAGATTTTGAGCCGTCATGTCAGGTTTCTCTCTGGTCAGAGACACTTTTACTGGGTAACGTTTACGAACGCAGGATAAGGGTTAAAACTTCCAAAAATTCAGGTTATTTCTTTACGTCAGATTTAAGTTAGTTAAGCGGATGTAAGATTTAGGGCAGATTGTTCCATCTTTTGGTAAATTTTATCTGTTGGATAAGTTGCAAGATTACTCAATCACATGCGTGGATTACCAGATTTACCTAACAGGTAAAATTTTCCAAAAAGTGGAACAACTGGCTGTTATATCTCTGGCACATCAGCGCGATGTTCGTCGCGCACGACACGCGATATTCAATGTACAGCTTTATTGATGTTTTCATTCCAAAGATATACTCTTATTGGATATCACGTGTCGCACGTGACGAATATCGCTCTGACTCTCTGCCGGAGCTTTTAGTCGTGTCACTACCGACGAGATACTATTAAGCTGATTCTACATTAGTTGTAAGTTGATCGCAAGTTTGTTGCAACAGCCAATATGAAGCGTTAATTTCAAAATGCGAGTTTCAGATTGGCTGTTGCAACAAACTTGCAATCGGCTTGCAACTAATGTAGAACCGGCTCTATGGGAGTTCGCGTCCTTATGAATATTGAAGTAATTAAGAGTAATTAAAAAAACTAATAATATTGCATTAATTTTATAATTTATAATTTAGTTTAATAGACGTATTTATGCATTTAGAACTCAATAATACTTAATTTTTCTTTAAAATTGTGATTTCAGTGTTATCGTCAAAGGCCATTCATAGTCGGTTCTCATATTCAGACCATTTTAAATTCTGTCTTGAGATGTCATGAATCAGAGGCATTAGCGTCTTAAGACATTACTTAAAACGGTCTTGAAATAAGAACTGACTATGAATACCGGCCAAAGTTTGATTATCAACAGAGGTCTAATTTCTACCGAGAATTTAAACCGGATCAGAATGTAAGAACCAACTACAGTTGAGCATTCCCCTGTCGTTCGACTATACAGGGAAATATTCGACTGTAGTTAGTTGGTTCTTACATTCTGATCCCATTTAAACTCTCGGTGGAAACTAAGCCAGAGATGATAACTGCGATTGTATGGCAATTGTCTACGATCCAAAATTGTGCACAAACTAATCACAGCGCTAAAAAAAAATAACTCTAAATTCCTGCGCAGATGTCATTGCAATTGGCAGTGGGCAATTGCTACGTGCGCAATTGCATCGCTCCCGATAACTGCAAAAAAAAATTGTAATTTTTCAGCAGTATATAGGATATTACAGCTTTACAAATATGTATATTTATTTATGTAATAAAAAATTATGAATTTAATAATGTATATTAGTCAAATATTATTTATGTTAACATAGCAAATTTATTAGGTGCGCAACTAAGTTCTCGCTGTTATTTTGATGAAAATGCAACTTTATTGTGAAAAAATGGTTACAAATGAATCATTGAAAGTATTGCCCATCGCTAGCTACTACTTTTTCCCATCTTTCTGACAGAGCTCGTATATCATCACGATAAAACTGTTCACTTACTACTGGAGCCATCTGTTGACAAACAGCGGGAACTTAGTTGCGCACCTAATATATTAATTGTCGATAATATCATATTCTTCAATTACTCCGGATTGAGATCCTTTTTATACCGCCAAAAATTTGCCCAGGGTTGACAATCTTTAATAGTATGGGTCTGAGCACAAGAATTGTAATATTTACTTAGAGACTTAAGGGAGTCTCGCGAGATCACGCGAGCGGGACAGACGTGCGTCTCGTCTCGCTTTGGGTATTGCACCATCTCACCCATTTTTTGAAAAGCGTTTCCAGCTTCGATTGTGCATTGCGATACATTATTTATCTTGATTACATCATTATTTCTCATTCACTGGTTTTCATGATTTATTTACGATTTTGGCCGAAATCGCCGCCATTTTTGCGGCGAGTGCCATTAATTTTGAAGAAGAAGAAGAAGAGACTTAAGGGTCGACAGAAGAAACCCGTGAAGACCTCTAGTCAAAGATGAATTTTTTTATACTGAAATTACGGCTAAAAATACTGGATGGAACGCGTTTTAATTGCGATATTCGTAATCAGGAAAAACTCCTGAAGGCTCGTACAGAGCGATTTTTTTATAAAAAGAGAAAAATAAAAATTTGTTCTGATATCTCACTCGATGTGTACTATAATGCAGTTGAAATGTATATGATCTTATTAATAAAAATTATCAAGAATCAATTTGCAAAATCTGGCTCTTCACTAATATAACAAAGAAATCCCAACAGGTTTTATAAAGAAATATTATTTCTTCGAGAAGAAAAATGAGCATAACTGACCTAGATCTGCACTTATAAAATGCATACCTTTATGCTGAAATTATGGCTAAAATATAACATGAATCGCGTTTTAATTGTGATATTCGTAATTGTGATATTTAGAAAAGGCTCCTGAAGGCTCGTACAGAGCTACTTTTTTTTTGTAAAAAAGGCATAATAAGAATTTGTTCTAATATCTCATCCGATGTGTACTATAATGCAATTAAGGTAAGGTACATAATTTTATTTAAAAAAATTTTCAAGAATCAATTTGCAAAATCCGGCTCTATATGAACCTTCCTAGTATATATTGGATCATCTAAAAAGTATCCGCGGTACTTTGTCACTAGATATATGACCATCAACACACATCTAGTGACAAAAAACCGCGGATACTTTTTAGATGACCCAATATAATATAAAAAAGAAATCCTAACAGATTTCATAAAAAAATAATATTTTTTCGAGAAGAAAAATGAGCATAACCTAGGTCACCAGAATTGCACGTTCATACAGCTGATTGCTAATCATAGGGTCAAATCATAGGGAATCAAATTCTTCACATTGAGTTGAACAAAGAAAGGTAATAGGTTTTCTTGTCTTTCTTGATGGCATTGACAATTCACGCCTTTGGCGTGCCGAGAGTGGGCGAGAACGAACTAGACAGGATGAGATCTGTTGAAAAAAACCCTCTTTCGATCTGTCGCGCTTAGTAGAAACGAAGACCGAAAATGCTTTCTCAGCGATCTCGGCCGCTCGATGTATATCAGTATAAGGGCATTCGAGATAATATATAAGTTTTAATAAATTTTAGTAATCATATACTTTTCCCATTAATGTATAATAGCAAAAATTATTTTAAAACGCAATAATTTATGAGATATTAATTATTTACGATTTTTTATGGGAGTCATATACTGTGTTTATAAACACAGTTTGTAAGAATTTTATGTAGTCGTGTGCGTAAGGTGCGAGATCAGTATGTTGGAGATCCCACGTTCTAATTCTATATTTTTTTCCTTTTTTCATATATTTTTTCTGAAATAAAGTTAAACATATTAGGGCGAGCATATTTTTATATAATTATTGAATTTATTCGTGCTTTTAAAAGTTTTAAACCAACAACCAAAATATAATCAAACGTTAGGAAAAATATAGATAAAATTATTAAAATCATATCAGAGGTTGGTCACAATATAAATAAATTAATTTATTAAATCTTTATTATGTGTCAGTGAGTAATAAAAAAATTCAAATCGGACCTACACTTTGTTGAAAAGTGAGAAAAATTGGAATCATGAGTTAAAGTATTTATAATTACGTTATATAAAGTTAGATGATGAAATCAACTACTTTATTTTATCTCTTTCCTGGCATATTATTCTTGTTTTACATTTTACATCTAATAAACAGAAGATGGAATAATAGAAATAGCGATAATGTCTTCCCGAATGCATTCGTCAATTTCAATTTCTATTTAAAAGTTGTTTTGTTTGTGAAAATAATTTCAGTATTAGGAGAGTGGCTTTTTATCTCAACACATTAATAAAAGTACGTGTAGCGAGATAAAAAGCTAATATTTTACAATGAAAGCATAGTTTAAATTAAACATTGAATTAATTAATCAACATTTGGATATGTACTATAATGTATGAAGGGAAGTTATAGTTAAATTAGTAAATTATTAAAACAGGTTTTAATTAAAAATATTTGCATTAATGCACTAAGGTCTGGTTGCACCAATGTTATTTTGACTTTAAGCGAGATTTGAGACTCTATCTGTCTCGTTTTAAAGCGAAAGAGAGACAGAGACAGAGAGAGTTTTAAGCTTTACTAAAGTCAAAGTAACATTGGGGCAACTGGACTTAAAATCTTCGAAGTTGGAATTACTTTGATGCGAAGCATTTTTACTGTTTGGTCTATTTGAATATAATTTTTTCATAAAATCTGTTATTAAATTGAATTTTCTTATTAATTAATTTTTTATATGTATACATAGATGTACTTCAGGACATTAAATTTTGGCTAAGGTACATCAATTATTTGACTTTATATTGGGTCATCTAAAAAGTATCCGCGGTTTTTTGTCACTAGATGTGTGTTGATGGTCATATATCTAGTGACAAAGTACCGCGGATACTTTTTAGATGACCCAATATAACGTAATTATAAAAACTTTAACTCATGATTCCATTTTTTTTTGTATTTGAACAAAAGGAGTAATTTTAGTTTGAATTTTTTATTACTCATTGATACAATGAAGATTTAATTTATTTATAATATTTATTTATTTATATTGTATCCAATTTCTGATATGATTTCAATAATTTTATTTATATTCATTCTAACATTAGATTATTTTGTTTTTGTTTGACTATATTTTGGTTGTTGATTTAAAACTTTTAAAGTGTTTAAATTTAATAATTATATAAAAATATGTTCGCCCTAATATGTTTATTAATAACTTTATTTTAGAAAAAATATGTGAAAAAAAAGAAAAAAAACGTAGGATTTGAACGTGGGATCTCTAGTTTACCGATTTCGCACCTTACGCGCACGATCACACAGAGCTCTTACATATTGCCTTTATGAACGTGGTATATAACGTGCATGGAAAATTGTAAATAATTAATATCTTATAAATTATCACGTTTTGAAATCAATTTTGCTATACATTAACATGTTCCTATTACATGAGAAAGGTATATAATTACTAAAATTTATTAAAACTTATATGTTATCTCGAATGCTCTTATACTGATATACACCGGGCGACCAAGATCGCTGAGAAAGCATTTTCGGTCACTCTTTTTCGCTGTCTTGTTCGCTTTGGCGTCGGTGATTTGATTGGGCGTCGGTAGTTTGACGCCTTGTGCATTTCGATTCGCGACTTATCGTTCCGAGTTTTACTGGTGCCCCATATAAAGCTGATTTGTTCCGATAAGGCAGGAGGCAATCTAATTACTTGATTGTCTCAGCATTATGGACAAGCCAATATATCTAATACTAATCCTAATCTCAATCCCTAATCCTTATCCTTCCAGAGCGTGCGGCTGGAGACGAGACGCAAATGAATAGGCCTCCTCATGATCCTGGTGGGCGCGAGACGCCTCGAAGATTCGAGGCGTATCGCGGCGAAACTGCTCATTCCTGCAAAAACGCCCCGCTGCTGGGTTTTTCCATTGCCCTTCTCGGGGCGGTTTCGCTGGATGGTGGATGGTAGTTAACGCATATATTTTTGTGGATAAGGTAGCATATTCGCTCCGACTTCGGGACAGGACCGACTAACAATAACTGTCTTATTCGCTCTCGACAGGAATCATATTAGTGTTCGTACGTATATGAATATATTGGGTCATCTAAAAACCGCGGATACTTTTTAGATGACCCAATACAATCACATAAGAAGATAGAAATATTATCTGAAGTTGGCAGCCTTAAATCTAGAGCTTCAAGGACCTACCACGTAAGGTCCCCAAAGTTAAATCAGGCTTGGCCCATCACCTCTGTCGACCTTTAAGTTGTAGACGTAAATAATGCACAAGTTTTGGCGTATGATGTACGATTTATTGCCATCTCTTGGAGACATTGCAATAAGTTCTACGTCATACGTGAAAGCTTGTGCGTTATTTACGTCTACAATTTAAGTCTAAGTAAGTGTTACGACAATTCTTGCTCAGACTTTATCTCGTTAGTGGTCGTGTCGTTAATCACGCACGAACTATGAGCATTAATGTAGAAAAGTGTCATTTTTCAGTCATTTTTCAGTTTGTGAGAATGTTCGAGGGAAAGAATCGAAGTGCTTGTATGTGAGCAGTGCATTAATTCGCTGGGTCATAGTAGCTGCCTGACTTATCGACGTTTATTTTTTACTCAAATACTATCAACTTTACAGAAAAACTGTAAGAGACAAATATCATTTATTTTCTTCCCATAGAACTCTAAAGCCGGTATTCATAGTCAGATCTTATATTCAAAATCATCTTAAGTACAGTTTTAAGAAGTCATGTACCAATTAGAGGCCCAATTAGCGACTTAAGCATTACTTAAGACAGTCTTTTAAGAAAATAATACATGATCTACAATGAGCAGTAACAGTAGTGGATTAAGGTGTAGATATAGAAATCAACCAATCATAATTGAATGTGAGAAAAATAATCAACTATGATTGATCGATTTCTACTCCTTAATCAACTACTGTTACTGCTCATTTTAGACCATGCATAAGAATCGACTATGAATACCGATCTAAGAATTCTTTCAGAACTTTTTAGTACTGCATTTTCTTATTTTTGAAACATATAAAAAGAAGAGCATAAGAAACCATCGCACAAGTTATAGTTTATAATTAAATATCACAAACTGCAGTACTAAAAAGTTCTGAAAAAATTCTTAGATCGGTATTCATAGTCTTATGCATGGTCTACAATGGGCAGTAACAGTAGTTGATTAAGAAGTAGAAATCGATCAATCATAGTTGATTATTTTTCTCACATTCAATTATGATTGGTTGATTTCTATATCTACACCTTAATCCATTACTGCTACTGCTCATTGTAGACCATGTATTATTTCTCTTTTTATACGTTTTAATTATAACCACATTCGTTTTTACGATGTATTCTTATTTTTGATAAGTCGGGCCGCTAGTATGACTCAGCGAATTAATGCACTGCATTGTACACTGATAGCTCCTGCACACTGTACGCGGAAACGTTTACCGCACAGCAAAATGTGATGCGATAGCCAATAAGATTACATACAATACAATATTTATTGGTTACCGCGATTTTGCCGCACGGCAAGCGTTTCGCATCCAGTGTGCAGAAGCCATGAAGCTCGTATTTAGAACGCGCTTACAACGATGTTAGCGCGCTAACACGTTATAATTTACGTTACGCATACTATAGAATTTTAGAGATAAAAGCGCGCGGGCCTGATAGTACACACGAGTATGCAACTTCTGCTTTTGCCTCAATTTGGACCAATCACAGATTGTTACCTATGGGCTGTACTCTTATTATAGATACTCTAATTTTCACCATGGATTTAACCATCTGTGCCTGACATGCAACATGATCAATATGGCAATTTCGTACTTCGCAGGTGATGTAGGGGCTAGTGGTGATTGTATACATTGTAGAAAAACAATATGATTCTCCAGTGAATTACATCACAGCGAATAAGCATCCTGCTAATAATCAGATTGTACGAACGGTAGGACTGGGTAGGATTGACTAGGATTCATCGCTATAACCAAAGATCTTTCAAGTTCTTACGATATAAATACTTCAAAAAAATCGACGTACGTAACATTGTTTTTAAGCTATTTTCAAGATTTGTTTACTATTTTTTATATGTAGAAAACAGATACAAATTTTTTATTAATATTACTTAAAAATATATAAGGCTTTGAGAATAAATCGACTAAAGGGGGATAAAAAAGCCAATTAAGAGCCTGGACGATTGTTGATACATTAAGTTATTTATTTATTTGTCAAAATTAATCCGCATATCCAACCAATGTTTTCAGTCTTTCTCAATGCGAAAAATTAATGAATTAAATAAATTATACATTATAAATTACAATATATATAATATTAGAATGCACAACAAGAGTTTAATATTTATTACAGTCGAAGCTGGATTTTAGATTTTTGCTAAGATTTGCTCAATCTGGCATCCTTCACATAAAAATTAGTTAAAAGCATCTAGATCCAGCTTTGACTCTAGTAAACATTAAACTCTTGTTGTATATTAATATTACATAAATTAGAGTTGTGATTTGCCACAATTTAAAATACAATAGTACAAAACATATATCTATGAAACACATTTTGTTACTGCAATGGAGTCAGTAGTTACAAAAGTAAGACGCAAGTTCAGATGTGACAATTAGTCTGTTCGACTTGCTTATATTTTTTTATACATTTTACACTTAAAATGAGATAGATATACAATATTTGGCACTGAAAAGAAAGAAAACGAAGATGCTGAGTGTAAAAAGTGTAAACAAGTCGGACAGACTAGTGGTCAGTTGGCAGATTTACCAATGTGTAATACCAGACGTTTTGATAAAATAATGATTCAAGCTGAATTATTGTGATGTTACAATAAATTATGTGTCAAATTATAGAAATAATAAATATAATAGTCACTGATCGTATAACAATAGATATTATGTATCAATTATATTATAAGAAAGATATACATATAATCATTGTATCTCAGACTTATGTAAAATATATAAAATTGATTTAACATGAAAACCGAATCAGTGAAATTATTATTGTGTTTATATCTTATGAATGTTGAAACTGTAATGTACAAAGTAAATCCAAGCGCTTATTACATAGAGTAAGACCTATCTCTAAGTCTAAGATCAAATAAGAAGACAAATATATAAATAAATAATAAATTTATACACAGTGTGATAATACTAAGATCAAGAAGCAACAGAATTCTGTAACTTAATAATAATATCGTTATATCGAGGATCAAGAAATTCCGAATCAGTTTGTAAGTTCAAGCCATTAATCTGTTTCTTAATCGCTTCTGAACTTAAACGTCTATTAATATTGTCTATTATAATACTGTTCTTTGTCTAACACTATCATCACAATGGCTCACAAGAAAAGACACATAAATATTTCACATATTTTGATCAGCTTTTGCATTATTCTTGGGCACCAAAAAATAATCCCTGTAGCAGTAAATTGCACCTCTACATATTTTTCGAGAAAATCACGATTTTAGATCACGACTCGCTTTCTAACCTGAGGGAATCGATAGATTTCAAACCTGAGGGAATCGATAGATTTAAAAAACGAGTAATTTTTATGTATATATATATTAGGAAAATTAATTTATACTGTACATACGGTTTATTTCTCGTTATTTATTCACAATGCTCTTTGGCAAAATGGTACACATAATGGTAGGTAGTAGTTGTCATAGAAGCATACGAAACATATTATCTTCACCATGTGTACCGAATAAATGTTGGTGTCATGCAACAATCACACTTACTAACCGTTTCATTAAAACGACATTCAAAAAAGTGTAAATTACTTGTTTTTTAAATATCTATTGATCTATTGATTCCCTCAGGTTTGAAAGCGATCCATCGTCGTGACTTAAAATCACGATTTTCTCGAAAAATACGTAGAGGTGCAATTTACTGCTTTACAGGGATTATTTTTTGGTGTCCCAGAATAACCATGTAAAAGTTGATCAAAATCCATGAAATACTTATGTAAGTCTCTTCTGTCAGCTTTAATCATTATTTTATCAGAACGATTGGTATTACACATTGATCAATCTGTCAATTGATCACTGTCACACCTGAATTTGTGTCTTACTTTTGTAATTATTGACTTCATTGCAATAACGAAATGACCCTAGATATATGTTTCATATTTTTTAAATTACTTTTGTCTTTTAAATTGTATTTTGTACATATTTTAACAGATTAATAAATAGTAACATCCAGGTCAACAAAAAACGAGCTATAATTAGGTAACAATGTAATATTTATTTTTCACAACTATAATTTTCAACGATAAATTTCAATGGTTTCGACTTCACTTAATCTTCATCAGCTGTGAAAATACATAATTGCCCCATATATCCGATTAACATATTATGAGGATCATCTCACCTTCAAGTTACAATAGATAGCATAACGGAACAATCGTATTATATTTAGTCAAATTTGTTAAATTATAAGCGATGAGTCATGTATCTAAATTCTTCGATTAATAGTGAAAAAGGGCAGTCAGTATGAGTAAAGAAGAAAATTCCAGTAACTCTATTGTTGTAGCTTGATATCAAATTATATAAGATGGATTAGCTGTATTTCTACATAAAATTGTTGCTAATAACTTGCCTGACAATTGTTGAAGAGCTCCTAATAGTTTCGATTTGTACAAGCAACTGTCAGGTAAAAAAATCAATGAGTTGGAGTTATTAATTTCTTTGGATGTCACGTCATTGTTTACCAATATCCCTCAAGATCTGGTCATATTAATAAAGATGGCAATACATAGAGCAAAAAACATCGATTCCTAAGACAGAATTTTTATATGTACAATTGAATTTATATTATCTTCCATGTACTTTAAATTCAATAACGTTATATATAAATAAACGTTTGGTACACCAATAGGTTCTCCTCTCTCTCTCTCCCATTGTGGCTGACATTGTTCTACAGGATTTTAAGGAAAAATTTTTGAATATGCTCAATGTTAATTTTTCGTTTTACTTCCGATACGTGGATGACATAATTATGGCGGCCCGTTTCGATCAGATTTCATCTATCTGTAAGACCTTTAATAGCATACACATTCGATTTACAATTTACAATTGAATGTGAAGAGAACCATAGTATAAATTTTTTTTTAAACCTATTACTTATAATGGAGGATGGTGTGATAACGGTGGATTGGTTTCAAAAAAAGATTTCGTATTCGGATAGATATCTCTCTTACTTGTTTAATCACTCCCTTTGGATGTGGTTCACTTGACACTACAAATGCTTCGAAACTTTTGATTGACCAATCGTAAGAAAGAATTTTATTAACTGATTAATCAAAAAATGCTTCGAAGCATTTGTAACATCAAATGGACCGTAGCTTTTGCCATAAATTGGTACCGTAAATAGTCTAGTGGATCGAGCAGTTTTGTTATCACATCCTAAGTTTTACGAAAAGATCTTAGAAATGTGTATTCAAATTCTTTTGAACAATGGATATCCGTTAGAATTAATATTTAAATTGTTCAATACAAGATTAAAAAAGTTGCTCTCAACAAAAATTCTACGCAAGAACAATCACAACAATGTTCATGTTAATAATAAAGTAATCTCTAATAACAAAAAATTTTTTGTACTTTCGTTCATTTGTAGTGTCACACAGTCTGCCACATGATTAGTAAATCAATCTATAGTATAGGTTACAGATGCATCAGCAAATTAAACAAATTTATAAAAGCGCATAAAAAAGTATATTCTGATAAAATAATAATGTAGTTTATAAGATTCAATGTAACAATTGCACATTTCTTATGTGAGGCAGACGAAGGGAAAACTCAATATCAGAATAAATGAGCATATTAACAATATAAAACTTGACTCATCTAGACATTCGTTTATAACGGAACATGCAGGGTAGTGCTAAGTTAAAAAGATAAAAATTAAGTTAAAAAGTTAAAAAGTTAATTAATTTTAACTTAACTTAGTTACAATTTAGACTCTTAACTTTTTAACTTTATTTAGTTACATTTTATCCGTAACTATTAATTTTTTATTTAATTTTTTGAAGTTAAGTCTCAGACATAATACGCGGCAATAGCAATAGCTTAAAATAAGGTGAAAATTGCAAAAATGAGCAACTTTATTAGGTGTTAACCAATGAAATTATAAATATTCTAGTGAATTTGCTCACTTTTATAATTTTTATCTCATTTCAAATTACACAATCGACCTTCAGATTCCAATCTCCAAATGTCAGAAACCATATATTTGACGTATCTAGTTTCTGATAGGTTGAAATCTATTATTCCTTATTATTAAAATATAACTCATCAATTCGGCTCACGTGAACTCACGTTGACTGGTTGTTCAGTACAGGAAGATTCATTTTCGATAACTTGCGAGAAAAGATGTCCGACAAAAATTTCGAAATGGCTTTATTACTTAAATTTAATAAGTATATGTGAACAAAATATTCAAACAGTATATATAATAGTATATATAAACAAAACATGTAAATAGAATATAGAGTATTTTCTAAATGAGGTATATATTTGTCATTTCCGTTATTTGTAAGACTAAAACCCTGGAATCATGAAATAAAAAAATAAAAAAAAACAAATTTAATTTTTAACTTTTCAATTACTTTTTTTTATCAACTTAACTTTTAATTCAATTAATTTCATTATAAATTAATTTATATCTTAACTAAGTTAAATTTTTAAGGTTAACTTAGTTAAAAAAAAAATTTAACTTATCCAACCCTGGGAATGTATTGCAATACCATAGTTTCGATTGGAAGAATGTTAGAATATTGGATACTGAAGTAAATTACAATAAAAGACTCATTTCTGCATAATGATGTATAACTTCATTTAATTTAATTTGTTTTTTTACATATAACTGAAAACAATTATATATATGCACATAAATTTATAAATTATTATTTTTATTTTTACTGTTTTAATTTTTAAAGATATGTTTAAATTTCAATTTGTAACGATATTTTTTTATAACTTCAATTTTGACTATATTGTTTTATTTTATTTAGTTAATCTATCAACATTATTAAGGACGTATTTACAATCATCTTATGTAATTTGATATTAAGCTATAACAATAATGTTACTAGAATTTTCTTTATTTATACTGACTGCTCTTTTTCTCTATTAATCGAAGAATTTGGATCCATGACTCATCATTACGTCGTTTATATGGGTCATCTAAAAAGTATCCGATTTTTTGTCACTAGATGTGTTGAGCATCAACACCATCTAGTGACAAAAAACCGCGGATACTTTTTAGATGACCCAATAATTTGACAAATTTGACTAAATATAATGTGGTTGTTATTATACTGTCTATTGTAACTCGAAGCTGAAATGATCCTCATAATATGTTAATCTAATCAGATGGGATAATTATGTAATTCTACGACTGAGGACTAATAAGGGAACACAACCAAATGAATCTCTCCGATTTAAATGAGTTTACTTTTGGTATGTTGTTCTATTGACAAAAATAGGAGACATATTTTTTTATTCGTGCTGAGTCATCCCCCTCTTAAGGGGGTGAATCCTGCCTTGAAAAAAATCGGTTTTTTTCTTTCAGATTGAATATCGTTGAAACTTCATCCCATGTATTATTCAATTCTCATTCAATTTTCATTCTGAAATTTTTTTTCTCTTTTATAGTTTTGACGATATTCAATCTGAAAAAAAAAAACCGATTTTTTTCAAGGGAGGATTTCACCACTTAACGTGCGACTCAACACGTATAAAAAAAATATGTGTCTCTTATTTTTTTTCCATAAAACAACATACTAAAAACTTATTTAAATTGGAGAGATTCATTTTTGTTGTGTTTCCTTGTAAGTAAAGTCGAAATGTACCGTTGAAAATTATAGTTGTGAATAATAAATATTACATTGTTACACCTAATATATTATATAATATAATATATAATATAGTTTATATATATATATAATATAATATTATAGCTTATATTTTTAATTTGAAATATATGACTTTGACAAAAAATTTCTTGCGTATGTGGCTGTATGCTTTTTCTCATTTATGTTTTAATTATAGCTCATTCAATTTGATCTGGATGTTACTATTTATTACTCTGTTGTAAATTACTAGAGCGAATTGTTATCAATTTACGTTGTAGTTTTGTATTTTAAATCGACTCTAATATTATATAAATTATATATTTTAATTTACAGTATATAATTTATTTAATTAATTAATGTTTTCGTATTGAGAAGGATCGAAAACATCAGTAGAACGTTTGCAGATTAATGAGTAAATAAATAACTTTGTGTACAACAACCGGCTGTTAATTAAATTTTTTATTATTACATTGTAGAGTCAGAACTATAAAAATATTTATTTGCTTTCAAGCTGAGATAGCAGGCTTTGTAATTTTTGTGTACTTTATAAGTTATATTTGAAAGTTGATTGATAAATCATTGCAAATGTTTAATTTACGAGATTTGTAAGCATTTTTTATTTTCTTAGAAATCTGGTTATTTTTTGGTATTATTATTATTGTCTATGATTTTAAAGATCTATTTTTTGCAACTGAACTATTATGTACTCGTATTTGAAATGAAATCAATTGTTCAGGGAGTATGCTATTAGAGCTATTGCATCATTTTATCTTTATTAATCATTAGATGTCAAACAAGGATAGAATGATAGCTTTGGTAGTACACTCCCCGAAGCCACATATTTGAACATGAGAAAATTTTGCTAGTACAGCGACAAAAAATAAACTTCTAGTGAAAGATTTAAATATGAGCATGTGTGATATAAAGCTTTAATTTTTAGTTAATTATTTCTACTTATGTATTAGGTGTTGGAATTAATTCGTAGCGTTTTACAAGTGATGGGAAGTACTTTCATTAATGTATTTTTTAATGCTCATGTGAAATAAATAACATTCTTTCATTAAAAACGCTACGAATTAATTCCAACACCTAATATATATACATATATATTTTTTGAAATTATATATATGTATATGTGCATATATAATTTCAAGAAATATCTTTCACATTAAAACTATTATAAAAATATATTATCTAAATATAATATTAAAATGATGTGACAGAGCTAATAAAAGACTTTACCACAGCTATCAGATTCGCGTGTATTTATAATATGTATTTTCTACATGTATATATTTCTTTTCTACATGTATGTATTTCTCTTCTTTAAATTTACTTCTTTAAATACATGATTATATCATTGCTTTTGGCCATCTTCAGCGTTTACAATTAAAAAATGTTTATAATATGCATGACCTATCGTATTACAATAAATAATCTATGAATATCCCTATTTTATACGTTATAAAATTCTGGACATGGAAAAATGTATAATGATTTTTCTAAAAATATTTACGTAAAAATGAATTTTTAGTGTAAAAATGAAAATAAGAGGAATAATCTCCAATGGCCTTGATCTTGATGAATGTTATCCAGGACATGATTCTGAACAACATTCAAGAGATTTTAGCCGTCAGTTGGACACTTTACGTAATGCTAATGCCGTGGCGGTACTGTAACTTTCAAATCTTATAATTCGAAAAGTACTCAATGAAAAATAACTTTATTATAGTGTTTGCTCTCGACATCGACTATAAGATTTTGGAATAAAAAATAGGATGTTCCATTTAAAAAAATCGACATGACCTGATCTTGACAACGCCACCTAAGGTCAAACTGATAAGATTAATAAGTATATCTTTTTAAACCGTACAACTTTTGTCTGAACTTTTTACAATTGGACTTTATTTTACGAAGGTAAAAAGATGGCCTGAAACACCCGATATATATCACAGGGTGAGTCTGATAAAAAGTTCACTGTTTTTTTCGAAAAAAAACGATTAGAGATAGAGAAAAAATAGCTATTATCAAAATTATAGGATAGGTAGGAGGATATGACTTTGGGTAACCTTAACACTTCGTGGTCCTTCTAGGTCAAAATGATCATCTTTCACGCTAGATTTTAGAATCTTTCTGACATCGGAAGGGCGTGTACTTGCCATCGACTGAAGGTTTGAAGCTTCAATTATCGATACAGATGCTTAGCTTTTTAATCAGAGTATTTATCGTTAGTATACGTCTAGCAATCATTCGCGTAAAAAGCGTTTTTTTCCTCGGATTAAAATGTCAGCAAAGTGTGACTAACGCATTATTTTCGTTAAAAAATTTATCTTTTTTATATTTATATTTTTTCATTAAATTGCAAAAATAAGCAAGATTGTATCCTTTACATAAAGATAAAAAAACGACGAGGAAAGAATGTCCGTCATGTCCATGTGATATACACTTTCTAAATCTGAATCAATGGATAATCTACTGAAGTGGCATACATGGTACTGAATTGCCAGCATATCATATTAGCATATTTGGCACTGAGTAATCAGTGAAATTCAATTAAAAGATAAGAAGTTTGGGCATTATGTACCCTGATAGCAAAGCTTGGGGAAATAGATTTTAAGCAGAGCCTGCTATCAACTTTTAATTGCAGAAAGGTAACAAATTGTAGACAACAGAGTTTGTACTATCAGACAATGTTGACAGTAAACTGCTGTCGAAAATATAACAAAGTCTGCTGACATGCCTATGCCAACAAATTGGCGACAGAAGCCAAACAAAGTCTGCTGCATAACCTGACAGTAAATTGCGAACAGAAACCGAGCAGAGCCTACTGACATAAACTGATTGGCAGCAGAAACTGAGCAAGATTTATCATTTTCATATGCGATCCCACCATGAGATGGACTTGCTTCTCGTAATAAGAAGGAAACGTCCAAGAGTTCTAAGAATTGGCATATGTAAATCGAATGGATAAATCTAGAGATTCTTAAGCTCTTTTGGAGTGTGCTTTCTGAATCTCTGAATATTTTTTGCCTATTTTATAACTTTCTTAAGTGTATTTTGAAATGTGAAGCTAATCGATAATATTTTAACAATAAGACTGTATTGATTGTTTCCAATTTTTACACCAGTAAATATAAATCTACCGAAAAAGATATTAAAAATATAAAAAAATGCGTCAAGTATATTTTGAAAAAAAAAGATACCAAAGATAATACCATAAAAAAAGAAGTGAAATAAAAATATTAGGTGTTGGAATTAATTCGTAGCGTTTTTAATGAAAGAATGTTATTTATTTCACATGAGCATTAAAAAATACATTAATGAAAGTACTTCCCATCACTTGTAAAACGCTACGAATTAATTCCAACACCTAATAATATTTCAAGTATTTCTATTTAAAAAGTCCCATAGAACACAGTTCTCCGAGCAGCATCTTGAAGGCATTCTTATGATGTAAACGTTCTTTGGGCATCCTTTAAGACAGTGTTGTATGGAATAATTTCTCACAATTATAATATACTATACAAAGTACGGATGACATTTGAAGTGTATTAAGTATAGCACAAAAAAATGAGAGAATGAAATGCAACAGATAGCGTAATGAAAGGCGCGGAAATTGGGATGGGAAAGGGATACATCGATAACAAGTAGAAAATTGTAGAGATAAAAAATCAAACTAAGCAAGATTTCTAGCAGCAGCATACTTGACGCGTCTGTATTGTTTATAATCGCATAATTTTAAATGCGGTAGATTTCACGAATTTTTGTTAAGTATTATTTTCATTGTCGTAAATATATAGATATATGGTATGTGCATGTATCTTTCAGCCCAATTTATTTATTCAGATACGTCGTTTTCGCAAAATCTTGTCTCCTTTTGCTGCATTTTTTTCCGCACTTTCTGCACTATTTCTATATCTTTTTTATAACTCTTCTGCACTTTTTTTTACACTTATTTTCTGCACTTTTTCTATACTTTTTCTACACCTTTTCTATACCTTTTCGACATCTTTTCTACACTTTTACTACACCTTTTCTATACTTTTCGCATCTCTCTCGCATTTCTTCCGCATCTTTCATGTACCTTTTCTGCACTTTTTTCTACATCTCTACATCTACTTATTAGAAAGACATAATAATTTTCTTAATTATTTTCAAATACCATTATTTTTATTATTAACTTTATCGTTATTATATTATTTAAATATGAATATAAAGTGTATTATAAATAGCGCGTTTTAGTGAATAAAAAAGTTTCACATTTAGATATATTATTTGCGTCTTCTGCGCTTGACTTCTACTGCCCAATCCTTTCCAATTCTATAAAGTATATTATTACTAATAACAAGAGCTTAACAAAAATTCATAAAATCAACCGGAAAAGACATTAAAAATGTAAAAAGGGCATCAAATTACAATAAGATTGGAAATAAGACCGTTTATGTTAAATACATTACTTTAAATATGAAGCATCACTACGGTCTGAATGTTAAGATGTTGAACTATTATATATATTCATTTAAATGAATTAATTTCAGAAATGATAATTGCGTGCCGATATGGTTGTCGGACTTTCAACGCAATCAATCTGAAATATTAATAATCCCCTCAAATTTCCCAAATTTAATCTTAAAAAACTGTAATAAACTTATTACGAGAAATATTGCCTCGGCCGAGAGTCGAACCCGGATCTCTTGCATTCCTTGTTGTATTTTTCGCAATAAGTTTATTACAGTTTTTTACTGGCTTCCCCCACTCCGCCCAGCGCGCTGCCTCGCTCGCGTTTCTCAATTTTTCAATGGTTTTAAATAAACTTTTTCGGCAGCAAAAAATTCAAGAATTTTGTAATAGCAAATTCAATTTTTCCTTGACAAATTGTCAAGGAAAGTGCCAGATGGAATTCTTAATCTTAAAAATTAGAGCCACAATGATTTTCTTTTTAAATTGTTATCTCGGTTCCTAATAATCGGAGGATATCCTTTTCATTTTTAAATGCGTAAAAAAATATTAGTTGTCGAACGCTTTACATGGCTATTTGATATGATGCATATTAACTTTATTCCATTTTTTTATACGAAAAGAAGATACTTTTTAAAATCATTTTATAATAGTTTAACTGCAAAAAATCGTTTTGTCATTAAATGTACGTGATAGTGCAACTCTTAAAGAAGAAAAATCACCCCTGTAAATTGCTCTATGATTGCTCAAAGATATAAGTAATTAAGTTTTCCGCAGACAGATTTTTAGTGAACAAATGCCTTTTTGCAAAAATGCACATTTCAAGCTCGTTCAAGGCTAGATTTGTCCATTATTACGAAGGCTACATTTTACGAAAATTTTGAAGCTTTGCGTTTAAATTTTAATGAACAGAGAGCGAAAAAGAGACCTTTTTCAGTGTTTTTTAATTTTTTTTTTCTACTTAATAGATCGATTTTAATGTTCCATGTCTCATTTTGTAGGTATTTCAAATACCTACATTTTTCATACCATTTTTTTTTATACAATCAATATCTTTCGTGTTTTATAAGCGAAAAACGTATTTTTTGCAACTATTCGATTTTTTTCGCATATTTTCTTCATAAGTCTCAAATCTCAAACATACGCATTTCATTTTTGATAGCCTCTCGAAGATTTTTGTGAAGAAAAATGCTGATTTATAATTTTTTTCCGGCAAAATTTTACTTTTACTGAACTATTCTTGACTCGAGTTTATGAAGGAGGTATATAACGCGCATGAAAAATCGTAAATAATTAAATTTCTCGTAAACTGTTGCGTTTTAACATGATTTATACTATTTTGGATTAATGGGAAGGGTATACTATTACAATATTACAATTTATTAAAACTTATATGTTATTTAGAATGCCCCTCACTTTTTATTGATACCTAGGGCCGCCGAGCGGCCGAGATTGCCGAAAAAACATTTTCGGTCGCTTGAAACAAGCGACTAATGTGAGAAGGAACTTGCTGTCTCGTTCACTCTCGACGCGCCGAAGGCGAGCACTTGTATATGGGCTCGTGCTTGAATGTGTGGAACCGGTTTCGCCAGATCGCTGTTTGATATTGTGTCGCTACTGTCAACATAGAATTCTTGAATAGTCATGAGCCGTAAGCTAAGAAATGATAATGAAAAAGTAATTTATCTCTATTTGTTTATAATTAATTAAAAAATGATAATGATAAAGCAATTTATTATTCGATATTGATCTTCATTTGTTTATAACTTAATATTTAACAAAGGGAAATGAGATAAAAACGAAATTATACGCTGGTTAACTAAATTAGGAAATGATAATGAAAAATAAAGTATTAATATTCTTCAAACTGTTTAATTTTTATTACAGTATCAACGATATTCGCTTCGAAAGAAAGAATAACTTTTTTTCAAAAAGGTGTTGCATTCCCTAAAAGTGTAAAAAAATACATGGTTTTCTTATTTTTATCTAGAAAAAACATATTCATTATTCAAAAATCAAAATCGGAGGACACTTCCATGGATTTACTTGTAAGTCTCTTAATGATAAAATCGGAAAAGCACATTTGCAATAGTCATGTGATTACCTCGTCTCTTTAGATCTGGATAATATTAATAATTTTATAACGGTAGAGCACTAATACTAATATAGCAGTAATTTATAGTAATGGTAGTCTATCTAGAGACATGGTAGTGGCTCGGTGTTAAGCATGATACGAGACACTGCTGTGCCTTCTTTACGCGAATCGGCGAATTGTTAGTAATAATGATAGCAGTAGCATGTGTATGTAACACCTCTCTAATTATGTTTGATTTAATGATTAAACAAAAACCAAAGCTGTCGCGTATACTTTTATACTTTTCGAAAAGAACCGATTGCTCCGATTGTTTTGCTATTCTCGATTGATCTGTGTTCTCTCAATAATTATCACGTTTAATTAAATTTACTGGCACTATTACAATAACAATGCTCTTCGAACCTTAGCGTTAATGGCTAGTTTAAAACAAGTTTTTAAATCAATTATAAACTATTAATCAGTTATACTTTATAT
>NW_011627008.1:612365-628504 GCF_000204515.1 Acromyrmex echinatior | reverse complement strand
GCGTGCGTGCGTGCGTGCGTGCGTGCGTGCGTGCGTGCGTTGAAGATAGGAAGGGTGAAGAGAGAGGGAAGGGAAGAGAAGGAAGAAAGATCAGGATAAAGAGAGGGAAGAAAGGAGAGGGAAGGGTAAGAGTGAAAGGAAAAGGGAATTAGAAAAAGATGGGAAATGAAAGAGAGGGTGGGGAGATAAAAGAAAGAATATCATAATAAAGGGAGTTAGAGAGGGGGAGAGGAAAAGATGTAAAAGAAAGAATAGGGAATGTGGAAAGATTTGGGAATAGTAGTTGGGGAAGAGATAAAGAAAATAGAGTGGGGTAGAGGAGAAAGAGGGAACATGTGGATAATAAGAGTTGGGAGTGAGGAGATGAAAAGGGAGATTTTGAAGAATGGAAGCTGAAAGGTAAAGAGGTGTGGATAGAAGAAGATTTGACATAGGAGGAAAGAAGGATAAGATAGATAGTGCTTAGAGAGGAGGGGAAGTAGAGTAAGAGAGGGACATTAGGGATTGTGGATATAGGGCATATGGTGGAAATGGGAGGAAGAGAAAGACGACCTAAGAAATGGTAGAGGAAAAAGCTGAAGAGAAGTAAGGGGAAGGGCAATAAATGAAGGAGGAAAAAAAAGGTGAAAGATCGGGTGGAAGAGTCGCAGAAGCAGGGGGAATAAGAGACAGGGGGGAGGCAAGAGGGAGGGGAGGAAAGAGAAGGGGAAGAGAAATGTGAGAGAGAAAGAGGATTGAAAATAATCTTCTGAATGTGGCGGGATTGGGAAATGAAGACAGAGAATTTTGGAAAACATTAGAGGGTTGGGAAGTGTTGATCTTGATGGAAACATGAATGGAAGAGAAAAATTTGGGAAAGTTAAAGAAAAATTGTCGAAAGAATACAGGTGGACGGTGCAGAAAGCAAGAAGAAAGAACAAGAGAGGAAGAGCGATGGGAGAAATGATAGTAGGAGTTTAAAAGGAATTAGCAAAGCAAGGAGAGGGAGCAGAGATGAAAGAGGAGGGGATAATAGAAGGAAGAATTAAGTATGGAAAGGGGAAATTAAGAGTAGTATACGTGAATGAGGATATGAAGGGAATACGTGAATGAATGAGGAGAGGAATGGAAAGAAAATTAGAGCTGTTAGGAAGAGGATGGAGGGGAGAGACAAGGAAATAAGAAAGGTGATTGGGATTTTTATGCGAGGACAGGAGAGGATGCAGGGAGGATTAGAGGGGGGAGGTGAGGAATAATTAGAGAGAAGATTGATAGACAAAAAAGTGAATAAGAAAGGAAAGAGATTGATATATAGAGTATATTAAAGAGAGGGGATGGTAAATCGGGGTATCAGGAGTGATGAGAAGGGGAAATGGATGTACACTGGGGATAGAGGGGAGTCTATCATAGACTACGTGCTAGTGAATAAGGAGATAAGGGAGGAAGTGGTGAGTTTGGAGATAGGAAAGTAGGTAGACTCGGATCACTACCCAATAGTGATATGTATGAAAAAAGGGAGAGGGAAAGAAGGATGAATAGAGGAATATAGGACGAGGAAGGAAAAGAATTATTTAAAACAGAATTAGGGAGAGTGGAAATGATAGAGGAAAAAGTACAGGAAATATGGGGAGAACTTGGAACTTGGAGAGTGAGAGAGACAGAAGATAGAAAAGATAGAGGGGAAGAGAGGGGAAGAATGAAAGGATGGAGGTGGGATGAGGAATGTAGAAGGGAAAAAGGGAGGTTAGGAAGGAGTTAAGGGCATGGAGGAAAGGATTGAAAGAGAGACAGGAGTATAGGAGAGAAAAGAGGGAATATAGAGAGTTATGTAAGAGAAAAAGACAAGAGGAAAATGAAAGATGGAAGAGGAAAACAGAGGAAGAATGGAGGGGCAGGTATGGAAAATGATTAACAGGGAAAGGAAAAGATAAAAGGAATTGAATAAGGATATAGAAATAGAAGATTGAGATTTTTTCGTAAACAATTAGACGGAGTAGAAAATAAGGTAATAAGAGGAATAGAGAGAGGGAGAAGGACGGGAGAAGAGGATTTGGAAAGGGAGAAATAAACAGGATAATAAGGAGGCTGAAGGATGGTAAAGCGATAGAAGTGGATGGAGTGCCGAATGAGGTGTGGAGATATAGTGGAGAAGGAATAGAGGAATGGGCGTGATGTTTATGCAACAAAGTATGGAGGGGGGAGGGATGGCCGGAAGAGTGAAGAGAGGGTATAGTCATGCCAATTAAAAAGAAGGGGAGATTGTGGAGGATTATAGGGGGATGGCAATAATGTCGTTGTACAAGGTATATATGACGGCGTTAGGGGAAAGGTTGAGAGAGGAAGTGGAGAGTAAGGGGCTGATTCCACCAAATCAAACGGGGTTTAGAAAGGGGGGATGATAGATAATATATTATATATACGCTAAATTATTTGATAAATAGGATAGAAAAAAGGAAGATTAGAAAAAAGGAAGGAAAAATGACGGCAATGTTTGTAGATTTGAGGACAGCATTTGATTCGGTGGATAGAGGAATGTTGATAAGATCTATGAGGGAAAGCGAAATAAGAGAGGGATTAGTGGAGAAGGTGGAGGAAATATTAAGAGAGATAAGGAATAGATGGGAGATGGGTTAGGAAGGGAGGGTTTTGGACGACAAGGGAGGTAAGACAGGGATATCCGGCAAGCCCAGTACTGTTTAATATATTGATGGCGGATCTAGAAGAGGAAATGAGTAAGGTAAAGTGCGGAGGGATAAGGCTAGGAGAGAACAGAATATATTCGCCGCAGTACGCAGATAATGTGGTGTTGATGGCGAAGGAGGAGGGGGAGATGAAGAGTATGCTAGAAAAGTTAGAAAGGTACTTGGATAGGAAAGGACTTAAGCTAAATGTAAGGGAAGACGAAGGTATCTTAAAGTTCGGGAAGGGTGGAGACAGAATGAGTAGGATGAATAGGTGGTGGAAAGGAAAAAAGATTGAAGAGGTAAAAGAATATATTTACAAATATTTAAAGTATATATAACACGATACATGTCTGAAGTGTCTCGCGCCAATCTCGATTGTGCTGATCTTGACCGCGCGAATTCCTCATGCGCCCATTCGTCAACTTCAATATTTCATTATTCAAATTCTATTCGTCGGATCGCTTTTTGATAAAAAACTTTTCGTCTTAGAATTCCACGAAGAATAGTTGGTAAGTGGAAGTACGCGAGTTGAAACACCCTGTATACAGAATAGTCTCGTAAGTTTTTATATATATATTTAGGGTGATTCAGAATAATGTCCCTGTGTCCATGCAAAGACGTATTTCTGACTGAGGCGATTTTTCCTCTACGAACATTTTATCCGACGCTTATTTTTTGACTTATTAGAACATAAAGTTAGCGAATTACAAGTCGCTAACGGAAGATAAGCAGTGAAGGCGCATTCATCTTCTGACGCGAGCGATCACGAGAGGCATTTATTGAAATCATCTGTCTAAAGACATAGGTTTATTCAGATTTACATAATACATACACACTCGCGCACACGCACACTCTCTTCCCCCATCCATCCCCCTCTTCCTCCCTGCCTCCCTCCCCCTTCCCTATCACCCTCCTCCTCCCTCTTTCCACTCCTCTCTCTTATCTCTTCATCCTGCTTACCCCTCGCCCCCTATGTCACCTAAAATAAATATTTACCAAGATTTACCATTACTTTTTATTGCTTCTCCGATTTCATTGCTACCAACTCAACTCATAAGACTTATGGCGTTTTCGGCCTGACCGAGTTTGTACCAATCTGGGTTGAAGTATATGATATTTCGTGCTCTTCTATTGGTAGAGTATGTAACGTCAATTAACAACGAAGCATTTTCAATCTAAATTGGTGTAAACCCGGTCGGGTCAAAACGCTATTACAAGACAACGTTGAGTTGTTATAAATCATGAAGATACTAGGTGGTTGTATCTATTATGTTTTTGATCCTAGTGGAAATCGAACTTGAGTTATCGAAAGTACCCTTTGTATTAATGTTACATAGTAATATAGTATATTAACAAATATTTCGATTTTTCAGTAACAGGTTAATCTCAGTGTTACAAAAATGTCAAATTATGACATTAATAACATAATTATTAAATATTATTATACATGTTCGCATTTAAAAATATAAACCTTTTGTCGTATAAAAAATCTAACATATGTTGTCAAGATCATGACCCTGAGTGACCTCCAACAGATTTTACCCGGCGCTCGTCTTTCGTTAAAAAGTTATTAACAAAAGTTCTGCTATAAAAAAAAATTCTTTTCTTTAAAATAAATTTTCCCTGCTTTAAAAACAAAAATTTCCTTTGAAAACATTTTCTTATATAATTTTTGTTTTTATATTAGAGAATTTGTTTTTAAAGCAGAGAATTGATTAATTTTGTAACGATTCTCTGCGCTAAGCGAGTTCCACTCCATTTCCTCCCCTACGAAGCGGCGTCCAACTTTTTACGCGAAGCAAGGTCTATTATATTATCTATATAGCTCTATTATGGTAATCGAATAAAGATGTTATAGAAATTAAGTTCGAAAAAATATTTCGGCGCGTGATATATAGAATCGGAATGTATATTAACTCACATAAGAAATATATATATTTAAGCACTATGATCTGCTTCGATTGAAAATAAATATAGCTGATTCTTATTTAAAATTTAAATGGTTTTATTAACGCAAGATTTACATACTTTGATATACTCCTGTGAAGCTAGTCTCCCATTATTAAAAAAAAATAATTTTTTTTTAGAGTTCTGAATAGATTTCCAATAGTTCCAGAGTTCCTGATAGGTTTAAGAAATAGTTCCGTTTAAGAAAGTAAAAAAAAAATGAAAAACCTGAAATTGATACCTAAAAAACAGCCATAATTTTGAAAATATTATTTTTACACATTTTCTCATTAAGATATTTTATAGAACTCTACGAGGGTTACCCGGAACTCTCGACAGAACTGTCAGTCACTCTTCAAAAATTTTTTGCTCTTCTAAATTAGAAAATGGACACTTATAATCGCGTAACAACTTTTTCAATTCAAATTCTACGAATTTTTGTCATAGAATTTCCGACATTTTGCGATTTTTATATTATATGTGCCTGTTTTGTATTTGCCCTTTATGGGGGTGGCACTCCTTTGAGGTAAATTAGTTTTTCTTTTTCGAAGCAAATACTTCCGAAACTATAAGAAATAGTAAAAAAATGTTTGAAATGATTAGTTGCATGGTTTTAGAAATATTTTAAAATACAATAAAAAATAAAAATTTTTTTAAATTTGTTTATTCTCTTTGACTCTTCTTTTTTAATTTTGATTTTTTTTATGATAATGAAAAATATTTTAAGATGAATTCAATTGTGTGTGATATAGTTATTTTCCAATGTATCATTTTTGAAAAATTAAAACATCTCAATACGCTCAAGGTGCATTAAGAATCGAGCGTGGATGGCGAGCGTATAAAGACGTTTTTAATTATTTCTCAAAAATGATAATTTGGAAAATAGCTTTATCATACACGATTTAATTCATCTTATAATAATATTTCTTATTATCATAAAAAAAATCAAAATTAAGAAGAAAAGTCAAGTAGTGAGAATAAACTTAAAATTGTTTTTAAATTTCTTTCCTTTTTTTATTGTAAAATACTTGTGAAACCATGCAACTTTCATTTGAAACATTTTTTTATTCTCTCTTACAGTTTCGGAGATTTCGCTTCGAAAGAGAAAAATTGATTTACTTCGAAGGAGTGTTTCACTTTTTAAAAGTGGAAACGGGCATGTATAAAAAAATCGTATCGCTTATTTTTGTCTGTGAAACAACATATTAAAAACTTATCGAAATTAGAGGGAAATAGTTGGATCCCTTTCTTTGTACAGTATATTGTAGTATTTGTGGTATTTAATCTTTTGTCTTAAATGTACACCATTAATTGTATTTATTTTACAATATTTGAAATGCTGTAATTCATGTTTTAACATCAATTTAACATTATTTGTTTGTTGGATATTTTAGACAAAACGTTCAGTTATTCTTAGAGTGTGGTTGTCATACAAGCAGGATATGTAGGTTTGAAATTTTTATTTGATTAGATGTATCACATTTTTTATTATTTACATTTTGTGATTATTTTTGACTGGTGTATGAATGAAAAGTTAGGTAAAATTAGTGCTTGATGACAAAAATCCGTAGAATTTAAACTGAAAAAGTTAGAGCGATTATAGGTCTCAATTTTCTAATTTAGAAGGGCAAAAAATTTTTTGAAGAGTTCTGACAGTTCTGTCGAGAGTTCTCGGTAGCCCTCGCAGAGTTCTATAAAATATCTTAATGAGAAAATTGTGTAAAAATAATATTTTCAAAATTATGGCTGGTTTTTAGGTATCAATTTCGGGTTTTTCAATGACGTTTTTTTTTTTACTTTCTTAAACGGAACTATTTCTTAAACCTATCCAGAGACTCTGGAATTATTGAAAATGTTGAAATGCCCTGATGAAAACGGCAAGGTTTACAAAATATTAACAATGGATAAAAACACGATAACCATAAATCTTCTGATATTTTTGAATGTAAGAAAGTAATAATCAATGGAATGTAAAACTTAATTAATTTAGGTTATGTTACATTTGAGGCTTAATCCTTAAATGCCACGTCAAAAAAAATCACGTAAATGCCACACGGGATTAATTGAACTCCATGAAATAGTGTAATCATTCCTAGAGTTTTCAATATTTTGCTTTGAAAATTTGTTTGGATACTTCAAAGAAGATGTTATTGCAGTTATGATGAAAGTTTATTGTGAATAAAATTAAAAAAGAAAAGTAGTTAAAATTGAAGAGGCATACTCCTTTTAGACAAATAAATCGCATATTTTTTTTAATTTTTAATATTTTTCGCTAAAAATTTAGAATTGTACTCCTGAGATAGTATTTTTTTAGATAAAAGTCTGACATTAGATATTTTAAAAAAGGTATTTATTTTGCGAAATGAATGGGGAAATTTGAAAGAAAACACAATTAACGATTTATTTAATCTAATATATTTAGTAATAAAGTTATGCAAAAGTATTTTAGGCACATAAATTTACAAAAGTATGTACAAATATTACAAAAAGTACGAAAATATTGATTTTATTCTAGTTCAGAACATTCGATGCAAAGATAAAGGTAGTGCTTATCGCACATCGGCCTGTGGCACGAAGGGCATTGCGCTTTCATTTTTTAGTCTTGTTTACATTGGCAAAGTCCACACTTCATCTTGATAGGTAAATACAACTTTTCTTCTCCTTTGTTTTCGGCTATAGATTTGTATTTAGAATAGCTGTAATTGTGACTTTGAGATCACATTCGGATTACTGGCTCGAGTATGCAAGAACGGCGCAATTAAATGCAACGCCAACTTTTGTAAGTAGTTCTTAGCCGATACTTTTTCATTGCGTTGGAGATCATCAAGCACTTCAATATGCGTATTTAGGCAGCTTGATCAAGCGTCTCTAAGAAATAATGCATTCACTAGCGATCAGTATTTGAAATCTAGACATTACGCGCTGGGCAGTCCTATAGGCACGAATAGCGTGGTACATATACTTGAGTTTCTTGCAGGGCCTCTTAAATTCCACTTGTAACCATTTTTTCCTCTAAGTATTGTAGATGGTTAAACCCAACCTCAACCTCTAGGAAGTTCAGTTTGATATTCGACTTGATGCGTTCACGCTTCTAAAAGTTGCTGCTCCAAACTGGCATTCTCGAGATCATCGTCGCCTTCCTCTATCGCATTTTCTGTAGAGCTAGATATAGAAGGATCGTAATCGTTCATATCGTCTGACACATGATCTTCTTTCTCTGAAGATGCTGCGTCCATGACTATTGCATTTTCATCATCTTCCTCTATCATCAGCTCCTCTCGGACAGTCCGACTTTGCAAATTATACTCCATCTAATTATTCATGAAAAAGTTATAATTACAACACTAAGAAAATTTTACAGCACGCAGTAATACTTACAATTCAAAATAATGAAGTTTACACAAAATCGTGAATAAAAAAAATCGCTTCGATTTTTACTTTACACGACTTAAATGATACAGTGGGGTATTTTGAACCCCGTCTCAAAATATATCGTTCCTGCTCGGCCGATATACAGAGACCGATTTGCCGCGAACTTTTCAATTGGTAGTTGAGGATCTAAATTAACGGTAGATAGAGTCACAAGTTCGATTTACAGTGGGATTATAAGATATATATTGATTGAAAAAATCTTGGGGTCTTTTGGATCCCCAGTGGCATTTAAGAGTTAAGTAAGGATGGCAACGATTTAATTACGTAGAGGAGAGGGGGGGGGGCATGAATTCTCCGGTCCTGGATAAATTTCATCTCTGATTAGTATTAAATCCAAAATTGAAACAAAAAATAAAGTAGGAGTGCGTTCAGAAATTAAATACATACGCTCAAATAACAGTAATGCACATTTTTACTATACTATAGTATACATAATGTAAATTGTAGCGTACAGTTATCTGGACATAATTCTGAATGCATTCCAAGGATGAATGGTAACTTAGTCTAGAGAGAATAAGAAAAGTGGTACATATTAGGAAGAAGGAAATTCACGAAGGGAAAATGTGAGACCAAAACAATTCTGTATCGCTCTACTTACTTAATCGTTTAATCTATTTTTTATTTTGTTTAAGCAGTTTAAAAATATTTTTTTTAATAAGAAACGATTCGTGTATATCTCTAAAATTTGCACATAATCTCAATCAAATTCATAGTTTTTAAATAAACGGTAGTCCAAAATAATAGAAAAGGGTCCACGTTTTTTATCCACATAGGTTTGCTTTATATTAGTAAAAAATTTTATATTAATATTATAAAAAAAGAAATCCTACAGAATTAATCTATAGACTATGATTAGTGTGTGTTACCGATTATATTTTCGATTTACTTTGATTTTAAAAAAGAGAGATTGATATATTAATCATTAGTTTTTAGAATAATTTCCGTAATGTCTCTATTTGATTATCTATAAATTATTTCGCAATGGGGATCTGTATGTTTGATAGCTTGTTTATCGATCCCTGTGCTCTAAAGATTCACGTAAAAAAAATTACTATTGTAGATGCATTCAGGGATACGTTATTAATACTATTTGTTATTTTATCCATATTGGAGAAAAATTTCTATGGAATTTGTTAGCTCAAAATTATATACAGAATATATTTATTTCGAAATTGTTTCGATTATCTGATGTGAAAACTTAAAGTTTTTTTTAAAAGTTCGTTTTTTAAAAAATTCCTACTTTTTGCGACCCGCGGATTAAATAAAAGCATTCTGATTTTAATTGCTCATAACTCCGTTAAAAATCATCGTATCGTAATTAATGAAATAGATTCTTAAAGCTTCAAACGTTGTTGTATCAAGTAATGTAATTGCCAATTTAAAAAAATAGAATATATAATACATTTGAGCTAAAAATGTGATATTACTTTTTTCATTGCGCAATGATTATAATAACCATTCAAAAATAGAGATTTCAAGCTTTAAAATCCTTTTTAAAAATTTTGATCATTTTTAACAAAGATATTATATATATAAATGTGATATAAGATATTATAAATGTAATGTTATCAGATTGTGTTACTATCTTGCATTTGAACCCCTCCTCAGCTCTCCAATCGATTGGCAGATCGCGCCAAGAACGGCTATGTAATGTCATATTTTAAGAAAATTTTTTGGATTGCAAAGTAAGTTTTTTTTTCGTAAGTTTTACGGATTTTTTATGTTTTTGTTATTATACCTATCATTTTTTTCATTGTGCAATAGTTTTGTGTGCACATTTGGCTTTATTATTTTGTAAGCAACCTTTTCTATTATATTATTTTATCACATTATTTAAAAGATTATCGTGGAAAAGATTAGGTGGTCTACAATGAATAATTTTGATGTAATGAACAATGAACCGTAGTATATTGTAGACCACATAATCCTTTTTACGATACTCTTCAAAATAATAATTCAGTGTAATAATTATTTAGAATGCGGCCCCTCTCCCTCCCACGTAAAATCTCAATAAAAAATATCTCATTTGATGCGTTTTCACTTAAAACGAAAGTTCGCCCTTGTGAATCCTCATCATCTTATAATTATCTATTTTATAAATAAATATTTTAAAATATGGCAAAACTAAAATAATTCCAATTTGCAGTATAAAACATGTAGTTTATTATATAAAATGATTGTATACGCACCCCTTGTATACAATGAACTTCTCGATTTTTTAAATAATCGAAATTGTGGCTAAATATTATATAAAAAATAACTTAAAAGTTACAGTATACTTAAAAGTTATGTTTACAATATGTAGCCAACTAAATTCATAAACTGTATGCCAAAACTCAGATTTTCAATTTAATAATTGAAAGAGATATAAGCCTCTGAAATTTGCACGGTTCATTGTTGGACTACTTACTCTACTGGATAATGCAAATGAATAATGCAAATGCCGGCCGTATAACTTTCGAACCTCATAATTCGAAATGTATTTAACGAAAAAATATTTTATTATAGCGTTTTGGAAAGTTTTTGAAATAAGCTACAAGAATTCGCAATAAAAAATGCCGTTAAAAAAATTGTATGTAACATGAACCTGACTTTAAGGATTTCTTTTCAAAGTCAACCAACCTTATCGTCTTTTTTTCCCCTTGAAATCATAAAACTTGTTGAAATCATAAAACGCTAACTGCGTACGATCTACGAATAAACTTATTCCATGGATGTGCACATTAACGTTTTACCGCGCACACTCCTCGCGCATGGCTTTTTCTCGCCATATCGTTGTTGTCCGCGCGATTTGCCTTCGGCACGCACGTTTGTATATTCTGTTAGTAAAAGTCATATAGTGACCACTCACATACTCTTGTTCGTCTCTCACATCTCCACTACGTTTCCCTGTAAAACCTTAACAAAACTTTTGTCTGAAACATTTTTTGAAAAAATTTCTCCTTCTCGAGATATTCGCGTGTATTGACTAAAATGGCCTACTCATATATATATATATATATATATATGTATATATATACACACACGCGCGCGCGCACGCACACACGCAGGATATTCTATCCATAGTTTATTCAAAAAAAATCTTTTTAATCATTGTAAAAAAGTTTTTCTTAATAATTTTTTGGAACAACGAGACATAAAACTTAATATAGGAATAATATGAAATTTGTCTGAATATGGCTTCCGGGATTCGTTTTTAAGAAATCATTGAGCAAAGTAAGTAACAAAGTAATTAAAGTCACAATATTTTTCGACCGGCGGCAGTAGCGAAGACGGGAAGCATTTTATATTGTATATAAAAAAACTTGTATAAACACATTGACATTTATGGAATATCTTATACTATGAAAGTGAAATAAATTTTCATAAAAATTTTCATAATGGTGAGCACTAATGTGCTCATTAGGTTGAGCACAACTGCAGTCCAAGAACGTTTTTAAATCGAAAAATGTTTCAGACAAAAGTTTTTTTACTTCGAAGAGAACATAATTCGAGGAGGAGATGGTATCATTGGTTTGACCTTGGCATTAAGATCAAGGCAAGGTCACTTTGAATTTTTTTAATGGAATTTTTTTTTACATATTCCTATAGCTTACTTCAAGAGCTTTTCAAAACATTATAATTAAAAATTAAAATTTTATAAAATATAGTTTATGAGTCAACGCTAGTTGATAGGTGGTTATAATTAATTAAAAGTTAATAAAAAATCGTACATAAAAATATATATGTTTCGATCAAATCATTTTCAATATGAAACATTAAAATTGAAATAAAAATAAAAATAAAAATAAAGAGGTGATAAAGATTTACATAAAATAATTAATAAATTAAATATAGATTTAATAACCGTTAGAAATGTCATTCGAATTAAAAGTATTGTGAATTCGCATATATTTTCGATATCATTAAAAGAGATCGCATCCTAACTGACATAATAAAACGTTCGTAAAAATTAATTGTATCTTCCAATTTCGGTTTCGAGAATTGTTTTCTTTTCGTCCATATAGGTCTTGCGGACATTCTTTTGAATCGCTGAATACGAATCTGACATAAAAATAGGGCAAATTTTCAATCTAGAGCGAAAAAACAACTCATTTTTTCTCATTTTTGATCCATTTTTTTAGATCTAGATTGAAAATACTGCGATGCGAACATGCATTGCGGTCACATTTTTATGCTTTATGGCCATATGCGTTAAGCAAACATATATTGTAACATATATTACGTTCATTACGCCAAGGAAGAAACTGCGAGGGCAAGTCAATAAGTTCTTAGAAAATTTGTCAGAGGGCACTCGTAGTGTCATGTCACATTACTTTTTGACAAGTAGCATCTTTCAACTGATTACTGTCAAATTTTGAGCGGAATTCATCGCGTGGTTTCATTTCTGTAAATGATTAAAGCGAATAACCTTTGTATTTTTTGCAAAATGGAAAAAAACGAGTTTTGTGATCAAACATCTACATATGAAAGGTTTAACACCGAAAGAAATCAAAGCTGAGTTGGATAATGTTCATAACACTGCATCAGTGTTTGTGCTGTATACAATTGGGTGAATGAATTTAAATGTGGTTGTACATCCACATGTGATGCACCTCGTTCGAGACGTCCAATTGAGGCTGCTACGCCAGAAATTATCGATAAAGTCCACGATATTGTTTTGACTGATCGACGAGTGAAAGTGCGCGAGTTTGTTGAGGCCACAAGCATATCACATGGCACAGTGATTTTAATTTTGCACGAATAAAATTGGGTATGAAAAAGCTGTCGCAAGATGGGTGCCGCGTTTGCTTACTGTGGACTAAGTGCAACCGTGTGACGATTTTAAAACAATGTTTGGAGATTTGAACAATGTTTCAATGTAAGAATGAACGTCCAGATGAATTTCTGCGTCGATTCATTACTGTGGACGAAACATGGATCCATTACTTCACACCCGAGATGAAGGAACAGTCAAAATAATGGACTTCACCGAATGAACCAGCTCTGAAGAAGGCGAAGATCGTGAAGTCGGCCGGAAAAGTGATGGCCACAGTTTTTTGGGATGCACGCGGTATAATTCATATTCGATTACCTTCCGTCGAAGCAAACGATCAATGGCGATTACTACGCAGCCTTATTGGACCGTTTCAACAACATTTTAAAGAAAAAACATCCCCATTTGGTGAAGAAGAAAGTGTTCTTCCATCAAGACAATGTATGGGTTCACATGTGCCTGGCACCGATGGCCAAATTCAACGAATTCCGCTACTTGCTTCCCAGCATATTCGCCAGATTTAGCTCCCTGCGACTATTTCCTTTTTCCAAACCTGAAGAAATGGTTCGGAGGAAAGAGATTCATCACTAGAGAGCAGCTCATCGCCGAAACGGAAGCTTATTTTGGGGTTGGGCAAATCATATTATTCGGATGACTTGAAAAAGTTGGAGAATCGTTGGATCAAGTGCATCGAGCTGAAAGGAGACTATGTTGAGAAATAAAAATGAATCGATCAAAAAAATGTATTTTACTATGTTTTTCTAAAAAAAACTTATTGATTTGCCCTCATAGCCTTAAATGCTACACTTATTGTTAGATATATAATATACTCATGGCACTTTTCAATTCCTGATATTTCCTGAAATCCTCGTCGCAAATTATTTAAAATTTTATGGAATATAAAGATTAAAATCATGAAGTTTCTTTTCTAATTCGAGACGATAGTCATCTTTTAAAAACAAAAAGATTTTTGTCTTAGAAATAAAAAGGCCCAGATATGTCATATTCGAAAATATTTTTAAGAGCTAATAACTGTATGACTTTAATGACTTTTTAATAATTATATTAATGGCATAATTTATCATTTTTGTAACACTGAGGATAAATCTATTATTATAGGATTTGAAACATTTGTTGGTATAGTATGTAACTGTAAAATGTATTAATATTGTACTAACTGTGAGTATAAGTTAAAGTAAATTAATATATTATACAATGGTATAGCATTTATTACATCAGCTTACAAGCCCGCTTTTCCACGATGTTTGAATTTATTCATGATGACTTTGTTTACAATTTGAATTAAATAAAAGTTAGTAAAAGTATTAGGGGATCTAGTACCAATGACTTTGACCTTGACATATGTTGTCAAGGTTATAACCCTGAGTGACTTCTAATAAGTTTTAGCTTACGTGTTATTCGTTACTTGTTATTCGTTAAAAAGTTATTAATAGTGAAATTTAGCAATTATTTCCTTGCTTTACATGAAGAGTAGCAGATAACTTTAGACACTGAGAGAGGTATAAGGATGAATTCAAGGAATGCAACTTTCCATGCAAAGCGACGTGGAAAGTCGTACATCCCTTGTCATGGGAGGGGAGATGGGGAAGTTGCTTCACATGGAAGTTGCGCGTCCCTAAACAGGGGGAAGTCGGGTAAGAGTCGTTTCGTGTGAAAAGTCGTACGCATCGCAGCAGGGGGAGGGGGACGTGGAATGGAAATCGCTTCGTAGACATAGTATAACACAGTGAATCATTATATCCTCATTGTTTGCCTACGTTAAACAAGGATGAAACGATTCTCTGTGTCTGACTATATCTTTGCTGGAAAGCACTCGTGATGTGTGCAGTTGGACGATGTCTCTCTCTAAATCTCCGCCCTCTCTGTCTATGGATGTCACATGGGATTCAAAGGCTACAATGTGTATAAATGCAAAACATGGGGCGGTATTCATAGTTCCGTTTTTATTTTAAACCGTCTTAATAATGTCTTAAGATATTAATATAGTCCTCGGATTGACTTATGACATCTTAAGATTGTATTTAAAACAATCTTAAATATAAGAAATATAAAAATTGAAAGCAACTTTCGAGAATGTCAAAAATAAAAATAAAGAAAAGAGCTAATGAGAGTTTTATCGTGGTAAGTCGTGCGAGAAAGAGATTTATTGAAATGATATTGAAATTCGATGAGATCAGACGGCTTCCAGTCGAGCCACCTTCAATCTGATTATTGTGAGGATAGGAGGCTATCGATAAAGAATATCTCTTAATTTAACTACGTAATAAAGTAAACTCTTTAATGGCTGTGAATGTACGATACATCGCACTCGTGTGTATACAAGGAATAATATATATAGTAGGGCGTGTCCAGAGTTGCCAACACCGAAGTTGTCAAGTCACGATCTCGTACTGCCATCTACCTATCTTCGAGATCGTTTCCTATTGGTCTCTGAATCCTAGTAATTTTTATGTCTGCTTATCTATACCTATTAACAAAAAATCTTATATTTATACAATAAAAACAACCTCTCACAATCAGCCCCCTTGGTTTTATTGATTCATGGTTGACATAAATTTCTTTACATTTTTTAGTAAAGTGGGGCCACTTAAGGGTTTAGTCAAACAATCTGCTCTCATGTTATCTTTTGGCTCATGTCTAACGAGAATGTTCTGTTCTTTCACTGTCTCTCGGATGTAATGGCATCTTCTATTCATGAGTTTAGATTTTGTTTTGAAATTTCCACCATTAGCTAGTCTGACGGCGTTCAAATTGTCGCATCTCAGTTCACACTGTATCTCATTCGATAATCCAATCTCTTGCAATAGTTTGGCAGTCCATGTAAGCTCGTTTACTCCTTCTAACATTGCCTCTAATTCACTTTCTGTGGAAGATAATGCAACTCTCTTTTGTTTCCTGCATCTCCAATGTACTAAATCTCCATTCCAATAAAGTAGGATTCCATTGAACGATTTGGCATCTTCTGTTCTGTCCCACGACGCATCGGTTTCGCATTCTAATTTTTTAATTTTTCTTTGCTTCCCAAACTGTAGTTGATAATTGATAGTTCCTTTCAAATATCGAAGGATCCTCTTCAGTCCTGTCATGTGTATTGTTCTTGGGTCAGTATTGAATTGTGATAAGCAACTTAATGCGAAAGACAGATCTGGTCTGGTATGGACGCTTAAATACATCAGTCGTCCCATTAATTCTTGATAAGTTCGGACGTCAACTCTTTCGCTCTCTTTGTACTCTTCCATTTTTACGTTTAAATCCATTGGAGATCTTACGATGTTACGTTCTTCCATCTCGTATAATTCAAGTAATCTTTTTATATAATT
>NW_011627008.1:590341-608809 GCF_000204515.1 Acromyrmex echinatior | reverse complement strand
TCATTCCATAGCTTAAATTTTTCCGCATATCTTTCATCATCTTCTTCTGGTTTGTCGTTTGGCCTCACATTCATTACTTTTTTCCAAAGTTTCTTTGTCCTTAAGATTCCTTCTATTTTTTCGCTCCACAGGAAATAATTCGTGTCGTCAAGCGGTTCCACACAACTCAAATTCCAATTTTCAGCCATATTGAAAATGCGTCTTTTTTATGCTCAAGCAAACTCACGATATTCGATAGCCTCACTCGGATACACTAAGCCAAAAACACGGATACATTAAGCCAACCACGTTCTGCTACCAATTTGTGAGGATAGGAGGCTATCGATAAAGAATATCTCTTAATTTAACTACGTAATAAAGTAAACTCTTTAATGGCTGTGAATGTACGATACATCGCACTCGTGTGTATACAAGGAATAATATATATAGTAGGGCGTGTCCAGAGTTGCCAACACCGAAGTTGTCAAGTCACGATCTCGTACTGCCATCTACCTATCTTCGAGATCGTTTCCTATTGGTCTCTGAATCCTAGTAATTTTTATGTCTGCTTATCTATACCTATTAACAAAAAATCTTATATTTACAATAAAAACAACCTCTCACAATTATTACACAAAATGGAACCTTACATGGCTAGACGAGGGAGTGACAACTCAATCCACCTTCATTCATTATGGCATTCAGGTTGGCAAAACAAGTGGTAACAAATCAAAGATGAATTCTATATCGAAAATCAAATCGTTACTTTAGTATGAAATACAAAAAAAAATGAAAAAATAAAAAATCGAAAAGGCAAGCCATTCACCTGTCAAATCATGAAACGTTATAATTACAAATTAAAAATAATTCCGCTGGATGTCCGCTGATCGTGTTTATATTTTTATTTAGTTTTACTTAGTTTTACTTGCTGAATTCGAAAATCGTAGTTAAAATTATCCTGGTCCGAGAAATTTTTTTCACATTTTGAACAGAAGAAAGTAATGGTTAATTTTATCACTTTCTTGAAACATATCTGCTAATTTCTCTTTGTTTTTATAAAAATCCGTTATTATTAAAGTCTTAACTTGCACTGTTGAATAAATAAGATTTTGTAATGAAGGCTGTTATTGTAAAGCGTTTATGTGAGTAAAAAGTCCTAGACCGATGAAATATCTCGAAAATTAAAAATTTTTGAGAGAAATGTTTCCTGCAAAAGTTGTAGAGTTTTAAATGATTTATTCACTGATCTGGTTAGTCTGACCTTAAGTGGCATCGCCAAGGTCAGATCAAGGGCGCATTGATTTTTTCACACCTTATTTTTGATTCTAGAATCTAATAGCTGATGTCAAGAGCTTTTCAAAACACTGTGATAAAATTATTTTTCATTAAGTACGTCACTGCTGGAATTTACTTGCAACTTTCGGTCAGATTTCGCGATTCACACTCACAGTCCCCCTCTTGCCGCTCGCTGTATATAGATATATACAGCCGATATTTCTCTATCTTAGATAGCATGTTTTGAGGTTAACTTCGCTGTCAAACATCGAAGTCATTCTTATCAATCACGGAATAAAAAGAACGAGATCAAACTCAAGCTGCTAGTCACGAAAAAGATAGGCTCGAAACACGGTTTCGAAAAAAGCGCTATATGGAAGAACAAATTCAAGTGCTCCTATCGGAAAAAAAACTGTCAGTTTAGAGGATTTGATAAATTTTTTTTTATTTTCCTGTAATTTCCTGTAAATTTGTGTATTTTCATACGTAGAGTATATTTTGAGAAGCAAAGTTGTCGCTCAATCCCGTTTTATTTTTTTTTTTAATTTCAAAGTTTTTTAATAACTCGGTAAATTAAAAAACGATAATTTAATAATTAATGATAATTTATGACTATGCATGAAAATGTGTATTTTTCAATAAATATTGATGCATTTACTATTTAGTCAAATAAAATGAAATTTTATACAAATTGGAATTTCTGCTTAAGAATAAAACTTGCATACATGTGTATTTCGTATGCATTATCATGTATATATTTCTAACTTTTCCCGTAACGGCACTAAAATCGCAATCTATTTTCCGCGATGTTCCATACTATGTTTCATTCTCGAGTTTGATTTTTTTATTCCGTGTTGTCGATGTATATTCTTAATCAAAATTCAATCTTTGTGTGGAGAGTCGCGCGTCCCTTGGCAGGGTGGGAGTGAAAGTCGCTTTCATGGTAGAAGGATTACATGAACCTAGTTTACACCGAGAGTTCGATCCGAGTCGGAATGTAAAAACCAACCAACTGCAGTCGAGTATTCCCTTGTCATTCAACTGTAACAGGGGAATGCACGACTGCAGTTGGTTAGTTCTTGCATTCTGACGGATCGAATCCTCGATCTTGTAAACTAGGCCATTGTGTGCTCAGTTTGAAAGTGTCTCTCTCTGCTTCTTGCTTATTCGATGACCGTTCAGATCCCAGTTTAGTCAATCTTAGTTATTGTCTTCATCGCACGCACATCATTTAGATTCGGTCTCTTTTTATCATGTATCATCTAGTACTACCAACGTTTCTTGCGTTGTATGTTCCTATCATAGCTTCTACTCACTTTAACGCGCTTATTGGAGTGAGTAGGAATTATAATAGGAATTGAAACACATTTTAGAAATATTGGATGGGAAAAAGTTCGTGACGTTTTTTTCACTAGATGACATTAAGTGCTCAGTACTCGGTAACGACTAATTATATCGACAACACTAGACGTGCGTTTTAAAAGTGACATTTCAACCTTTGTTTTGAGCCGAAAAAGATTGAAATCGGTGAAGTGGATCAAAAGTTATTTTATTTTGAAAATGGATAAATAAATAAGAAAAAAATTCGCTACATTTTGCAGTTTTACTATGATAAAAACAAGAATGCTGCACAGGCTTGTGAACAAATTTGTGCTATTTACGATGAAGATACTCTATCAAAATCAGCAGCATGGAAATGGTTCGCTCGTTTTCGTACTGGAAATTTCGATGTAAAAAATGAACCTCACTCCGGTCGACCAATCACTGAAAAGTGATGAAATCATGGAAAAAGTCGAGCGTGATAAGCATGTGAGCACTGTGGAGATTGCTAGGGAACTAGACATCGACCACAAAACAATTTTAAATCATTTACACAAAGCTGGATACAAAAAGAAGCTCGATTTTGGATTCCTCACGAGTTGAGTGTTAAGAACATGATGGACTGAATCAACATTTGCGATACGCTACTGAAACGGAATGAAATTGAGCCATTTCTGAAGAGAATGATAACTGGTGATAAAAAATGGATACGACAATCGAACTCGCAAAAGATCGTGGATAAAGGAAGGAGAGAAGGCACAAGCAATCGCAAAACTTGAATTGACGACGAAGAAGGTGATGTTGTGTGTGTGTGGTGGGATTGGAAGGGAATCGTTCACTATGAGCTGTTATCGCCCGATCAAATAATTAATTCCGAACTCTACTGTGAACAACTGGAGAGATTACAACAAGCAATTGAGAGGAAGCGACCAGAATTAATCAATAGGAGAGGGGTGTCATCTTCCATCATGACAACGCTCGACCACACACATCTTTGATAACTCGGCCAAAATTGCGAGAGCTTGGGTGGGAAGTCTTAATGCATTCACTGTATAATCCTAATATAGCACCCTCAAACTATCATTTGTTTAGGTCTCTGCAGAACTCTCTTAATGATGTAAAGCTGACTTTAAAAGAGGCCTGTGAAAATTACTTGAAGCAGTTTTTCGACCAGAAACCACAGAAGTTCTACCGCGATGGGATTATGGTTCTGCTCCAAAAATGGCAAAATATTATTGAAAATAATGGAGCATATTTGATTTAAATAAATTGATTTTAATACTCTAAGAAAAATACTTGAATTTTACTAAAAAAACCGCCACGAACTTTTTCCCACACTCAATATATACTCAAAATATCTGTATTTTTTTTTTTAGAATTTTTCATAAATATGAATTCTGAAATATTGTAAGATTTGTATAAAAAAATTTGAGATATTTTCTAAACAGTTATAAAATGATATAGAAATTTTTAAAATTCAGAATTTTTTTATATGTGAATTATAAAATATTGTAAAATTCATATAATTTTCTATAATTTTCTATAATTGTATATTTATTTATAATTATATTGTGATGTCAATATATATACAATTATGTATAAAACATTTTTCCCGGGTAAATGAACAAATCAATACATAAATAAATAAATAAGTACAGTTGGTACCAACAATTATACCAACGAGTTTAGCTCGGCGAAATCCTCCTCAGGGCATCTATGGAATTATTTCGTTCTTTTCTAGAAAATACAATAGAAATTTAAGGAATAATTGAATAATTCCAATAAGAATCCATTTCGAATAATTTCATAATACATGCTCTATTAAACTTTTGAAATCACTTTTAACACTTGCTTAATAGTTGATGTTGCACTACGCTTCGAAACGAAGAGAGAAAAGGAGCAAAATTTCAAGATAGCAAAATTTGACGAAGATGCATAGAGATCAGTCATAGTAACATCATTTATTTTTTCGCAGTTTGCAATTCTGGGTTTTGAACAGTATCTCGACTCGCAAAAATTTCATAATTTGGCGTAGTTCCGTAATTTGCCCAAACTGAGCACACCATGTCCAATCCTTTCTACCATGGTCGCTTTGCGTGAGAAGTTGTATTCCTTGAATTCGTTCATCTCATACTCCTTTCTGTATCTATATCTAAAATTATTGACTCTTCATGTAAAGCAGGGAAATAATTATTAACAAAAAAAGTTTGAAAAATGATGTCTTTTTTCTACTATATAAAACAAAAATTTTCTGCTTTAAGATATATTTTACAACTTTCCACGATTCTCACCCCATTTCTCCCCTGTCAAGAAGTGCTGCTTAAGAGCGCGCGATTTACACGCGAAGCAACTCTCACCCCACTTTCCCCCCTTGCTTAGGAGCACACGATTTCCACACGAAGTGACTCTCATTCCACCTCCCTCCTGCCAGTCGCTTCGTGTGAAAAGTCGGACATCCCTTGGCAGGGAGAGAAGTGGGGTGGACTTCACTTCGCGTGGAAAGTCGTAAAATATATTTTAAAGCAGAAAATTTCTGTTTCATATATTAGAAAAGAGACGTCATTTTTCAAATAACATATGTTATGGTCAAGATCATCGAAACTGACTTCCCTATTCAGCATATTTACTGTTTTTTTAAATCGAAGTGTTTGTATAAATATAAAGCAATTATTACACTAATTTACAAAAATTTTGTTTTTTTATTTTACTTTAAACTATGTGTCTCTTATAGGTTTTCACAGGCTGAAAATGACGCCGCAATTGAAAAAATTCTAGCACATCAAATTTCCAAGATAATTGAGGTTTAATACGTAAAAAAATGATTTTTTTGCGATATTTGATATTTTTTTGTAAAGAAGGCTAACATTATCTTAAAATTTCGATCATGAATATATTATTCATTTCCTATCAAATGCATTTTTTTTTTTTAGTACAATAGCTTGCTTTGTAACTATGACACACACACAGTTTATTTTATAAAATAAATATATAATTGCACATTACACATTGTTAAGTTTTGAAAAACAGTTATGTATTTTTGAAAAACAGCTATGTATTTTCACCAATTGATTCATCTTATTCTGTGCATAAAAGTATTAGATATAGTTATCAAAATATGACCTTCAAAATTTCGCATACATATAACACTGTCGGAGTTCTTATATTTGAAATAGCTCCTATCTTCAATCCTTCATTGGCTAACATGGCTAAAAAGTAATGAGTAAAGAGTAAAAAGTAGTAGTTGAAGTAAAAAGAAATGCATTTTATAGCGAATGAACATCGTGATTTCTGATTGGAATTTCACGATAATGTTAACCTTTACAAAAAAAATGTCAAATATTGCCATAAAAGTTATTTTTTACTTATTAAATCTCAATTATCTCTTGGAAATCTAACATGCTAGAATTTGTTCACTTGCAGTATCATTTTCAGCGTCCAAAAATCTATAAGAGACACGTAATCCAATTCAAAGTAATTTTTTGCTAAACTAGTGTCATTTTAATATTGAGTCATCTAAAAAATATCCGCGGTTTTTCGTCACTAGATGGTGTTGATGGTCAACACATCTAGTGACAAAAAACCGCGGATACTTTTTAGATGACTCAATATATTATTTTATTATAATTTAAAACTATCATAAATAAGAATAAGTAACACAATAATTTTTAAAATACGAAATTGTTTTTTATTATTGTTTTTTATTTAATAAAATATAAAATAATGAAATGAAATAATTAATAATCAACGATCGAAAAAATTTTTGAAAGTTGCAAGTGTTACAAATAAAAAATAAAATATATTAAAGATAATATTGTAAATTAAATATCAATTTATACGTTAATACTGCATATTATAACTTTTGTATTACTTAAAAAAGAGCTTTTCGAGCTTGGCTTGTACATGTGTGTCGTGACAATTTATTAATTTGTTACAATAATGTAATTATATTATTAAACGAACATTTCGATCCTTAATGTGATCCTTCTGAATGAGTAAAATTAAAATCGTATCATACTGTTACTTGTTATCATGTATAAATTAAGATATCTAATAATTTAGAATCTTAAGATGTAGTAAAAAGAGAGCCCTTCCTACATTACTTGTTATCTTTCATGTTGTGTTCGGTGTTAGTTGTAATTGTACATTTGTGCACCCGCATATATTTCGTTAGTCGCATCGATTATATGACTCTTATCCTGGTGTTCTTCTGTTCAAATTTACATCGTCAGAAGAATCATAATTTCCAGACCAAATACTAATGTGTAATACTGTAATTGTATGTCGTTATCAAATGTTTTGTTTTAATTATATGATGTGTAATCTTACCTATGATTTCTCTGCTAATTTAACTGTGCGAATATTAAAAATAATTAAAATTAACGTGACTTTCCTTGTCGATTGTCAAGTACAAAATAAAAATCATTTTGTGTATACATGACTGTTAATTATTGCCAGTAGATCTAGTAGGGAACAAACAATCCAGGAAATAGAAAGATAAGCATCAAATAAATATTCGTGATTTTGCTTGTTTTTAAAAATATCTATTACAAATAAATATTTGGTGTCAATGAATCTCTTCTCTCATCTATAGTTGCGGCATAGCAATGCAGAATATTGAGACAATAGCTATCAAAAAATTATATTCTTTTTTAAATATGTTGACGATATTTTATTGACCATCCCGAATGATGAAATAAATGAAACACTCATGATGTTCAATTCTATTCATGAACGTCTACATTTCCATGGAAACAGAGACAGAACATTAGATTAGCTTCTTAGATGTCAACTTAATTAGAGAAGAACAATGCATCATATTTGACTTATTCAAAAAGAATACGTCGGGTATCTTAATTACTACAACATCCAGTAGTACACAAAAAAGGAATTATTTTTAGAATAGTCAACAAATAGTAATGTTAATAGTACATTCACGATTTTACTTAAAAAATATTAAAGAAACAATTGACATTTTACTAAAAAAAACTGCTATCTAAATTTCATTTTCAAAATCATTAATAAAAGATTACAGTTTTACATGTATCATAAAAAAAACACAACAAAAGTAAAAATGACATAGGAAATATAACTAAAAAATTTTTCATCATTCCATATATAAAGGGCATATCGAACAGATTTACTACTATTGCTAACAAAGTCAACATGCTTGCTGCTTTCCCTTGCAAACTAAACAGATCATTACTACAGGCAATGATAACACGAAAAAAATTAATAAATGTGACGTAGTATATAAAATAGATTGCAAGGACTTGTGAGGCCACGTATGTAGAACAAACGAAAAGACTAGATACTAGAGCATATGAAAGACATCAATAAAAGGAGCGGTTCTCTCTCAGTTATCTCGGAACATAGACCATATCAAAATGATGATTTTGATTGGGATAACGTGCGTAACCCAGATAATGAACCGTATATAAAAAGAGCAGTATTTGAAATGATACACAATAAAAGGCAAACATTAGATCTTAACAAAATGACACCATACATTAATCCTTATTTCTCTATCCTGAATTGTTTGTCCTCCACTAGATCTCTTGGTAATTAACAATGAGACAATACACAGGGTGTTTGAAAAATAATGATAAATATTTCATATAAGGACAGAATGGACTAAACTGAAAAGAAAAATTCTCTACCATTTTGCATTTTTTGCAATAGTTAACAAGATATTAGCTGCTAAAAATGGTCGAAAATTCAAATGTTCAGTCACAACGAAGATCCACAACATGGAAGATAACAAGTAATGTAGATAGTAGGAAGCGTGTCTCTTTTTATGTCTTAAGGTTTTAAGTTGCTAGATATCTTAATTTATACATGAATAACAGTATGGTACGATTTTAATTTTATTCATTGAGAAGGACCACATTAAGGGTGGAACATTTGTTTGATATTATAATTACATTATTGTAACATTTGAGATTAATAAATTGTCATGGCATACACGTACAAGAGCCAAGCTCGTAAAATTCTTTTTTAAGTATTGAATTATAATATATTCCATCGAGCTATGCAATACAAGTTTATATTACATTTTTTAAATTAACAACTTTATTCTTAAAATTCTAGTACTACTTATAAAAGATTCGATTCTGTACAATAAAAACTACTTATAAGTACATGTTGAATCTTATAGATACTTATTATAATTATTCGAAATTATAACTAGTTAATTTGCAAATACAATATATGAAATATTATTTCTTATATATGAAATATTATTCAAATCCTAGAAAATAAAGTTCTAAAAAATTCTAGAAAATAAAATTAATTATTGGATTTCACTCGGATTTTTTAAGTACAAATTAAATCACATATTAAATTAGATCTTATCCTCAAATACAAATACTGCACAAATATTCAAAATTTAATGTGATACTTTTTACCAGCACAATACCTTAGAAGCTGTGTTGCAAAGGGGAGAGAAGCTGGATGATCTAGTCTCTAAATCGGAAGGAATCCGCGCTCAGTCGAAGGGGTTAGTTTAGCTCCTTAAAATGTTTTCTTCCTCTTTCTTTTTTAGCGAGCTTTGCCGCTTCAATATTTCATAAATGTGACTTTATAATCATTGTGGTATAGAAATGCAAATGAATATTTATATACATAATTCATGGAAAAGTTAATGCAAAAAATAAGAGGGAAGAAAGGGGAAAGAAAATTTAGCAAATAAAGCGAGATAATAGAAAGATACAGAGGATATCTATCCATGTTTTTTAGTGGAATATATATAATTTAATAAATTTTGAATTGAATAACGGGAAAAAAGCAAACCACTGCCGGTTCTTCCCAGTTAAGTGAAATTTTTTATAAGAATGTTACACGCCTGTAAAATTTATTTACTCGCGAGAAAACGGTCCTAAGCAATTGCATATGAGAATTACTTCCGAGATGAGTTTCACGCAAGGAAAAACAATCGGAATTCCCAATGTTAAAGTATCGCCTTAAACACATTCCGAATGTTAATTGTGCCCTTTTTACGTGTGAAAAAGACACAAGTGCAATTTGAGGTTTATTATAATATTTATAACAGCCTCGCGGATCAATAGATGCAACGCGATAAGGATAACTATAATTGGATGAACGATATATTTCTGTTCAAACAATTAGGCTCCAGTCTAATATGATCAACATGAAGTAATCAAAAAGTCTTTTTGACAAAAACAAAATTTTTATTAACACTAGAAATCATTTGCGATTTTATAATTGTACTGAGTCATTTATATTATAATAACTAAATTCGAAAATATTGCACCAGATATTCCAAGAAGATTGTCTAACAATTTTTTAAATGTTTATACGCAAACCAGTCTTCTTATCCTTTTTAATTTGAATAACTATATATTTATCATGAATTATATTAAAATGATTATCAATGTTAATTACACATTTCGTCAAATTGATCAATAGGCGATAACATTTACGATTATTTGTCATTTGTAAGTAAAACTCTAATGATGTGTCTTGGCAAAAAGAAAATATATTCTATGTATAATATTTAAGTGACAATTGTAATCTTTATACTATGTATGTGTTGAAGAGTATAATGAATCAGTAAATATATATTAATATATTTTTAAATGTTAATGTTATTATATGATGTATTCATAAAAAGGAAATAATTTATACATATGTAGTATAATACATATGTAGTACTCACAACTGTGAGGTAAATTTATTTAGACGTACATTTAGACGTTTATTTTACACACGCGCGTAATGTTTTTGAAATTTTGGAAATTGTCTAAGGTTAATTGCCCGATTGCAATCTCTCTCTCTCTCTCTCTCTCTCTCTCTCTCTCTCTTAGAGAGAGAGGGGAGAAAGAAAGAGAGAGTTTTTTTCAAGTCTTGCTTAGAGTTAAAGTAATGTTGATGCAATCGAGCTTAAATACAATAAGTATATTCCAAATCACAATAGGTATAATAAGCTTTAAGCCGTAGAATATTGATTCTTGAAAAAAAATTATTAAAAATTAAACTTAAAATTCAAATGCGTTACTGACTTTACTAACGAAGTTAAAATTCTATCAAAAAGTCTATCTCAAGTGGTATTATCTCTTTATTATTTATTCTAATGATATCTATTAATTCTAATGATATCTATTATTTGTATAGAATATTTAATATTAACTTAAAATGAACAAGATAACACAATTTTGTAATAATAATGTTTTAAAGAAGAATTAAATAATTACTATTTTGATGAAGAGAAAATATCTTGGAATGAATTGTTATATCCAATCGTACCAAATCTTAAGCCGGTTATTATAAATTGTGATATAATTTTTTTTAAGAGAGAAGAATTAAAGAATTGGAAGATCTTTCAATAGGAATACAAAGGTTTGTATATATTTAGGTTTTTATTGTAAAAATAAAAATTAAAGCTAGTACTACTTGGATTATATTCTTCATTTAATTTGGTATAGGATTTAACTTGTCGCCAGTTGTTAATATCAAATCTTTTATATGAATAATATTAAAAATTTTGTGGAATCTAACTTGGCGCCAGTTGTTGATATCAAATTTTTTATACAAATGATAGATATCATTAGAGTTAAACAAATAATAAAGATTGTGTCACTTGAGGGTTTTACTTTTTATTTTTATAGAATTTAACTTGGTTAGCAAAGACTGTAGTACATTCGGGTTTTAATTTTTAATTTTAATTTAAGTTTTTTCGAGAAATAATAATTTTTTATAGAGAGTTAAAGCTGCCATTCCTTGGGTTGGAATAAGAAGATCAATAAGAATATTTTTGAAAAAGTAAAAATATCAAGACGATTTCATATGTATTTTTCGAGAAATAATAAGAAATATTGTTTGAAAGAGAATTAAAGCTGTTATTATTTAGATTGAAATAAAAAGATACATAACGTATCACTAAGGTTCTATTTGAGAAGCACATATTTTTAGTTTTTTTTACTTTTCTTAAAAAAGTAAGTTTTAATACATACGATATATTGTATATATATATAAATTCATCCACAATTCATCCGTGGATTAAAACAGGGGGGTTTTTAACATCGGTACAACTAGTGCGATACATTGATGAACCTCGGAATCCGCGAATTCCCGTAAATTTCGAGATTCGCGTGCTCTTGCAGACTCCGATGCGTAGTAAACATTTATGAATTTTTTGCTGCAATATTACAGATTTATGCTGTATAGGAATTGCCTTGAATTGCGTTCAGCAGAACACAACCGTTTTGCAATCGTTTTATGATTGTCTGCTGAGATAGGATCATTCCTCTTAATCTAAAAGCATAACCCAATCAGCGCGAAGAAAACTTCTAACAGTTGCAAAATAAATATTCTGCTGAACGCAGTCATTAATAGTAATGCCCGGACCCCCTCTCAACTTTATCTTTGTACTAAAACTTTAGTAGTCTTAAAAATGCCACTGAATTAAAAATGTGTAATGTCGCTTAATATTAATAATGTCATCAATAGTTAAAACTTGAAATTGTCGTATTTAATTGAATACTCAAACAATTACATTATCTGTAATATACAATATATAATAAAAAAAATATAATATAAGTTTTAAAATACTAATTGAATTGTTATTAAAGTATTGGATAAAACTTAAATTAAGTATTCATGATGATCAGTTAATGTGAAACGTGCTTACAGTAAAACATATTACAAGAGAAAGTGTGAGAGATCAAACGAAATTATCGTCATTAAATAGGGAAAAGAATACAATAAATAATACTAACAGAATGTAAATAAATTAAAAGCTAACAATAAATATAAATATTAACTATAAACTTGGAAAAATCAATCTTCTTTTAAAATAACTCATGATATAACGAATCCAATCATATCAATATTCTCTTTTAAATTTAAATAATTTTTTTGTTTTTTAATGTAAATGGACTGAGATTAATCGCTTATTTAGTATTTTCTTCATCCAAAATCTTAACATTGTTTCAATCAAATTCGTGATTGAATTTTAGTCTGTGTTCGTAACAGAATGTTGTTAGTATGTCTATTGATATAATTATGATGTTCTGATAATCTAGTTTTTAATGATCGTTTCGTTCTACGTATGATGCATCACAATTCGAACAATCAATTCTATATACTACATTGGAATGTAAGAAAGAGACGTAATAAGCGATTGATCTCAGAATCAATTTACATTACATTAACAAATAAAAAAATGGTTTAAATTTACAAGAGAATACTGGTATGTCTACAGGCTATCTTAGACAGCTTCGGTAATCTTATGACGCTCATACAGAATACAAGAGATCCGGCTCCGACTCCCGGCGAGGTAATATTTTTCGCAATAAATTTATTTACAGTTTTTGAGTACATTAACATCTTTCTAATAGGATGACATCAAATTATTAAATTGCTTATCAATTCAATTTATGGTATTTCTGTAGTAATTTGATTACGTTTATAAGTTTGAAAAATCATTTCGGCGCACAGTTTAAATAACTACATATTTATTATATAGATTCACATAGAAATTATTTAAAAGCTTCAACCGTAATAGGCATTAAAACTCTTACTTGTTTATGAAACGTATATGGTCTTAATAAATCGTTTATTATTATTTATTAATTTTTAATGACATATTATGTATTATTTGTATAAAAAATTTGTTATCAACAAGTATAAGTTTAATCCCACCAAATTAAAAAGTAAAACCCAAGTAGAGAAAGTACTATTTTTATTATTTACTTAACTCCAATAATATCATTTGTATAAAATATTTGATATTAACAACTGACGCAAAGTTGAATCCCATACTTTTCTTTCCAATCAAAGTAATAGTACTTATTTAATTCTCTTTCAAAACATTATTATATCAAAAATTGCGTAACCTTACTCAATTCAAATGTTAGTACAAATAATTAAAGAAAGAAGTAACAATATAAAATTTAAAAAAATTTAATTTAAATAGAAAAATTTTGTATTTAAACACTTGCTAGATTAAATAAGGAAAACAATTTAAAAGTAATAATGAATTTAATCTGAATGTTTTTTAAATTAACTAAAAATAAGTTAATATTTTTTCTTTGTCGAATTGTACTATATTTCGAGATCTCAATGTATATATGAATTTAATAATGTATTATTCGTATGTTAATAATTGCAAATTTATATTAATTGTCGATGTCATCGTTGTAAAATTATTCCTGGACCACCGAAATCCTATTGTTAGTCACAAAAATTTACTCAGGATTAGCCGTCTTTAATAGAATCTCGTGCCAAACTGTCAACAACTAACTTTTAAGGGTGCATTCCGACTTGCGCATGAAACGCATGGACTGTATTACTATTGCACAGAGCTTCGAAATCGTTCTGTTTTGTCAATGGGTATGAAACGCTTTGGTTATTCGAAACGATTTTCTGCGCGGTTTGCTCATTAATTATTATACAAATTATAAAAATACTGAAAATTAAAAATGTTATATTTTAAATTATATTATATTACTATACAATAATATTTTATTATTATTATATCATATTGCTATACTGTTATTACATATATTATATTATTTCATAACATTTTTAATTATTAATTAAAAGTATTTAACATAACTTAATATAACATCAAAAACTTTGAAAATTGACTTTCAAATTTAAAAACTCGTAATTAATTAAGATGAAATAAACTAATTATAATATAAAATAAACAATTTTTAAGGTTTCAAATTATTTATTTCAATTTTGTCGACATAATATAATATTCGCTCCATTTAAGAGTCACAGTACTACGAATTACATGAAGCATATAGACTGCATGAACGCATCAGACGCATCATAACTGCCTTAAGTCAAAAAGAAGCAGCCAATGCGCAGAGCGCAGGGAGGAGCGATAAGAATTTAGTACAGACAGTTAGTACAATTTGTAGAATTTGACTGATACCAATCTGAAAATAAACTTTAACGAGTCTATTCCCCGAAGAGACTTTAGTCGGTAGAGCCTTTAATAGTTTGGTACTACAACTTTCATATGTCAGATCGGAAATCCAACCAGGAAATAGAAAGAAGAAGAAGAACCTGCGGAATTCGTAGCACACAAAGCGCTTTCGAGTGCGCAATGGCTAATTCGAACCATGGATTTAGGAATAGAGGGATGGAGTCTGAGAATGCACATGAAGCGCGGAAGACAAAATTAACTAAACTTTACTAGATTTTCGCGTTTCCGCAGTTTGAAGAGATCAAAACACACGGAACAGAACGCGGAAATCTAGTAAAGTTTAATTAATTTTGTTTTTCGCTTTTCCGCGTTTCTGTATTTCCGCGCTTCATGTAATGGCACTCTAAAGTCCTACTTTAGGCGAGGGAGGGTAATAACTCAGACACAGTATATACAGTAGCACAACTCTCCTGATTTTATGTTGGCCAAAATGGAGTGCGCATGCATGAAATTAAGTTACCCGTCTCTTTTCCTCCTTTTTTTGCTCTCTCTCTCTCTCTCTCTCTCTCTCTCTCTCTCTCACACTCACTCACTATTTAAGTAAGTTTCAATATTCCACTTAAACATTTGTCTTTCAAGCATACATGGTTCAGAGTAGAAATTTAGAGGGAAATATTATATTACGTATATTGTCCATTTGGTGAAATGTGTGAGAAATCTCAAGATTGGTCTAATTTTTGTGAAAAAGTGATGAAGTAAAAAAGAGAACAAAAGTAATACAGAAAACCGAGCAAGAAAGATTTCTTTTTATTTATTGTATTTTAAACTTATTTTTTGGACATATGATGTACATAATTTCTTTCATATTAGCTTTCTCATAATATTTTCACAAAAATATATAATTTCACAAATATATATAATTACATAATATTTCTTTATACTAATATACATTTTTAAGTTAATTTAATATTTTTCTTAATTTTTCTATATTTTTTCTTTATTTTTCAATATATTTACAATTTATTTTTATTAAATTTAATTTAATTTTCATAAAATTTAAATTATTTCATTGCAATATTAGGTTTATTCGCGTCGCATGCTCTAATATGCTCCAACATGTTCCTGCAATAGCACTTACTCGTTTCTACGAATTCGTTGGATTACGATGCGAATAAATCCAGTGAGTTTTGCAAGGAATTTTGACAGTGAAAAAAGGATGAAAAGAGAAAGAAGTTTAGGTAGTAACTGTGGCAATGCTAGATAACTTATTTATTTCGCACTCCGCATACGCACTCCATTTTAGCCAACACTAACATTAACGGTGCCGACAGAAAGTTGCGCTACTACATATATTGATTCAGGCATGCGGAGAAAACCGTTTTCCGCCATTGGTTTCAAATAACTTACACATAGACTGCGTTCAATAGAATACAACAATTTTGCAATTCATTTTATGATTGTCTGCTGAGACAAAATCATTCTTCTAGATCTAAAAGTGTAATTCAATCAACAAGAAAACTTCTAACAGTTGCAAAATAAACGTTCTGCTGAACGCAGCATAGATACATGTCTGTGACATTTGCTTGCGCTGAGAAGTAAGAAGTTAAACGGTCTGTTAAAAATTACTAAAAATAGTAAAGTGCATAGTGTCAGAATGTCCAATGTTAAATTATTCAGATAAAAATAAATTTTCAGAAAGTATTGGAACAAAATATAAAAATTAGTTTGCATAGATAAATTAGATTATATATATAGTATATATATATATATATATATATATATATATATATATATTTAAAAGTAAGATAAAAATAATAATCTATTCGCTTGTATGTAAGTCATATCTAAACAAATAATAATAAACAAGATCAATTGAATTGAAAAAACATCATAAACTAAGATATATAATAAATTCTGTTTATTACTTCGAAAGTAAAAAAAGTAATAAACGGAGTTTATTGTAGATCTTAGTTCATGCTCATTTTTCAATTCAATTATTTGTTTAAATTAATTATATTAATATATTCAAATGTACATGACCAGACAAAACTTCCGATTGTAAAAATTACTATTTTAAATCGTTTGTATTTCGTATCAAGAGTTTTAAAGTGCAATTAAAAATTGCATTGTTATTTGACCGACAACTAAAAGCCTATAGCTAAAAATAATACATTTTCGATGATTTACGACATTTGATTATGATGATTGACACTGCAGCATGAACATCATTGACTTGTATTCGCGGGCGCGAATTTTGAAACACCCTGTATATTATATTTATTTAATTATTGTCGTTTCGTCTTAAATTTTAATTCACGAGAAAAAGAATTTGCGTTACAACAACTATGGCATTAGGACTAATTTGTATTTGACGGTTCCTGAAGTGAATTTCCACAGCAATTCCTATGAGTTTTTTAATATTTTTCGACTCTAATATTCATTTATTACATTTAAGATCAAATATCGTTGATCATCCAGCTTATTAACTGGTTATAGAAACTGTTATGGTTTGATGTTGGAGTGTAACCACAGGATGAAGATTTTTATGAATTTTATGTAATACATTCACTGATGAAGGCTAGAAGTTAGTCGAAACATTCGACAAATATATTATTTATAGAGGATTGTTTTAGATCAATCGAAATAAATGCGCAATTATTACAGCGTCAATTCCTAAAGGCCCATTTATAATTTGTTAATTGTTGTAATTAAAAAGATTTATGAATCATTTTAATAATTATAATTAATGAATCTTTTTTTGAACCATGTGACTGAAATAATGAGTCGAATCTAAATTCAACAATGTTTATACGTGGAATCGTTTGTATTTCGTATGAAGAGTTATGAAGTACTATTAAAAACATTTGTGAGTTTTCCAGACACTTAATTAAATATTTAAATGTCATGTTTTTGACCGCAATATAGATTCAGGCGCTACCGTCACGGAAATTCTGTTAGACGCGATCGGTAGTCCAGTATTTCAGTACTCCTGATTCTTTTCCGATCATATCATTCATAACAAAATTGCTCCGTTCAACAGGAAAAGTAGTTGTTGAGGTTAGAAAATCTGTCATATAGTGAAGTGTATAGATCATGGTGGAAAGAATATAAGATGAAGTACGGACAAGGATGCGCAAGAATACGTTCCAAAACTCGACTCCGAATAAGGGGTTTCGCACAATAAAAGGAACAGAGAACAGAGAATAATAATTTGAACCTATCAGAAACTGTGTATTCCACAATACATGATTTTATTGTATAGAATCCCTATCAGAGTTAAGTCCACGCCGTTCCAAAACGTAAGGTAACTAACCATATGGACGGAGCCTATTCGTTTCAAAAGTATAAGTAAACCTTCCTCGGAGTCAACTCTATGAACCCTGCTTCCGAGGTAAGTTGAAAGAGTAAGTATGGAAAACGAAATTTGAATAACACATGGAAGATATATCTATTGGGTCATCTAAAAAGTATCCGCGGTACTTTGTCACTAGATATATTGGATCATCTAAAAAGTATCCGCGGTACTTTGTCACTAGATATATGACCGTCAACACACATCTAATGACAAAAAACCGCGGATATTTTTTAGATGACCCAATATTTAATAAGTACTGAATAAATTGGAAATAAAATTTTTTTTTATTATTTTAAATAGAGAAAGTCAGTTATAAACTAGATTACTTGGTATAACTAACAAATATAATGGTTATTAAATTATATGTCAGTATATTTTTACTACCAAATAAATGCACGAAGAAGGAAAGCAGCTGCAGTTGCAGCTATATTTCAATTGACCGTGTTTGTATTTTATAGATTTATATAGATTTTTTTTTATTTTATAGATTTATATTTATAGGATATAATCGTAATTTTATATAATGCGAACATATGCGATGTCCTAATTAAATTGAAAATATACTTTTATTTTTTATTTACTTATTTTTCTTCTTTAATTACATTTATTATTTCCATCTTGCATATAAATATCTTTGCCTAGC
>NW_011627008.1:542782-589588 GCF_000204515.1 Acromyrmex echinatior | reverse complement strand
TTTTGCATTTACCCCCGTACGGGGGAAGATACGTCCTCCCGAGTGTCGGTTACAGGAGATCGGCTGTCGCCGTGGACGGTTACAAGGGAGTCGCTTTAATTACACCTGGCAGAGCGGCTTGGTTATGTAGAGCGGTGGTTTCAATTACGGTGTTCACGGTTGTAAAGTGTAAATGCAATAGACGCCAGCCACGGCGCGCTGCGCAACACGCACTCGTCTATGCATTCATACATATACAATGTTATATATATATATATATATATATACACACATGTATGCGTGCGTGCGTGCGTGCGTGCGTGCGTGTGTGCGTGCGTTACTTCCGCAGTATTTATTGACTCTGCTCTGTGCGTGTCCTGTTGTAAATTCCTATTTTTTTATGGATTCTATAGAGAACTATAAGATTTTGTAGGAGTTTGTGTAGTTACTCATAGGATTTGCGCAGTATGCATACGTAGGAATGCAAATAGAGTAACATGCAATAGAGGTACTCATAGGAATGTGGATGCCCCATGAGAACTAAAATGTCTATAGGATACCAATTTGATGTGTAATCAAACAAATAGTAACATGTAGGCGTACGTAAGACAAAGAAGAGGTGCCCCATGGAGACTGAAAATGCTAAAGGCTACCATGACATGTGCACATCTCCTCTATCCTATGTGTATCTACATGTTCTTATATGTCAAAATGTAATATCTTATAGGTATTTAGTTTCTATGAGGGTCTTTTCCGTATATTTTCTATAAGTATCTATTGGGTCATCTAAAAAGTATCCGCGATTTTTTGTCACTAGATGTGTTGACCATCAACACTATCTAGTGACAAAAAACCGCGGATACTTTTTAGATGATTCAATAAATTATAGAGATTATACAGGGTGTCTCAGAATTTTTGTGACTATTTTAGGACTATGCAGGATATCTCAAAATATTTGGAACTATTTTTGTGTGCAGATAGAGCGGATTAAATCGAACCGGAAGGTCCTCTATCATTTTGCAATTTTCGCAATTATTACCTTATAAGTAGAATGTCTAAAATCAACGCATGAGACAATTTTAATATATCTTTAAGAGTTCTTTGAAAAACATCTTTAAAATATATCATAGAGAATTCTGAAAAATATTTTAAAGTTGTCTTATGCGTCGATTTTACCTTATTCGGTAATTTTTAGAAGCTAATTATTTTAAAAATTGCGTAATGATACAGAACTTTTTGATTTAGTTTAGTCTACTTTATCTGCACACGAAAATAGTCCCAAATACGAGACATCCTGTTTATCATTTAGGTCCGATTGTATCAACGTGCACATTATTCTTTTTCCCATGCGATCCTATAGGAGCCTCTTTTCATGGACTGATGCCATAGATTTCTATGTAAAACCTTATAGAAAAATTTCCTATGTTATCCTATATATACATGCTGCGTAAATCCTATAGATACTTATTGTAAAAAATTTAGAGGAAATAGGCATAATAGAGAAACTATCAGCGTCAGAGCTGTGTGGCTCAGTGGTAGGACGGAAGTTTACCAACTCAGAGAAGAGACCATGCCTGAGTTCGAGACGAGGAGTGCCCTGATATTTTTCTCTGTTGTCATCAATTGTTTACATTATACAAGCTCCTACAGAATCTTAGGGACTGCGTACAATGAAAGGAATAAGGAACAGGAAATAAAGGTGAAATTACACGGTCCGAAATAGGACTGCGGAATACAGAATGCATCATTAAAGCAATCAATCAGCGCTATTCCGCACTTTTCCATCACGCAAGTTTTGTGTGCTATGTTCATGATGCGTCAAAGATGTATCCAGCATGAATATAATTTAAAAACTACTAACTTCATATCAATAATTTGCTTATTAAAATAAAATATAATTTTTCAAATTGTAAAAATCGCTGTTGTAGTATTTAATGTTTTACAATTAATATTTACAATTTCATGACAATTTTTTAAACTGCTTTAATTTTTTTTAACGCATTTACTATCATTTTTTCGCATCGTGTGAACATAACACACAAAACTGGCGTGATGAAAAAGTGCGGAAAAGGGCATACTGAAATCGTACGTAATGCATCATTGTTTTTTTTATCATGATATCTATATTTATGCTTAGATTTTGTCATTTTACTTCATTCGTCTCGACATGACACAATTCCATCATATCAATCAGCATCAAATTATTTTAACTTCTCAAAATAAGATGATTTGTTACAAGAACAATGAACGCACTCCCTATTCCGCAACATCAAATGCGGAATAGCGCTGAGTGGTTGTTTCAATGGCGTATTCTCTATTCCGCAATCCTATTCCACACTGATTTCATCCTAAGAATTTTAACTTATCAGAAATCATGTATTGTGGAATACACAGTTTCTGATAGATTGAAATTCTTATTCTCTGTTTCCTGTCCTCTGTTTCCTTATCCTCTGTTCCTTATTCCTTTCATTGTGCGCAGCCCTCTACAGGAATCCATGAAAAAACTCATGAGAATTTATAGCAAGATAGGAGCTTCTTCCCATGGGGACCTGTCGAATTTATCATGGTTATGAAAATTCCCCATAAGAATTTGCAATAGGGTTCCGAAAAAAAGTGTTGCAAACTTTTTAGTCCATCGGCACCCTGATATATGACTGACAAAATAGCAGACAAATTGAATATTTCTGATTTATTTATGTCTACGTAATTTGGGAATTGTTTGGGGAAATTTAGAAAAAAGTATTTAAACATTTGGGTAATAGTATTTTTCTTATTATTAACAAATTTTATCATTAAGTTAGCAGACAGCGATTTTATTTAATGTGTTTTATGAATGAAATCGATTAGAAATCATTTGATTGAGAAGACGTCTTCATTGTTATTTTTATTTGGAAAAAGTCTATTTTATATAAATTTAATAGATTTACACATATTGCGAAAATGCAACGAACAATGCCCAGTAGTTGTAGTGGATATATTAGGTATAGTACAATGAATGTGTAGTAAACCTCTAAAATCATCAAAAATTAATTCGGATTTATAATTACGTGTAGAAGAAATCAACTTAATCATGAACTTAATTATGTTCAATTAAATTTCTTCACATTCAACTGTGATTGGTCAATTTCTTATGGCTCAAGGCTTTCTATAATATATTTATTGTATCATCCGAGTGAAGTTTACGAACACAGTCAAACATTAGAATATTCGGATTTCGAAGTAAACTTTAACATAAAAATATATAATGAAGAAGAAGATTTGTTACAATAGTATATGTTATTTTCTTTATTTGTAAATATTATTATTTAAATACACTTCAAGAAAAAAGAAATGTTTATTCGTTTATTTTTTTTATTTTCCAGTGCGATTTTATCATAAAACTGTTTGTCCACCTTTACTGGAAAATAACAAAGAATAAATTAAATAAATATTGAAATTTTTTTTCTTAAAATGTTCTTAAATAATATTTACAAATAAAAAAAATAACATGTACTATTACAACAATCTTTTTCTCATTTTATATTTTTATGTCAAAGTTTATGTTTTACTTTGAAATCTGAATATTCCAACGTTAGACTGCGTTCGTGAACTTCACTCAGATGATACAATAAAAGTAGAAAGCCTTGAGCCATAAGAAATTTATCAATCACAGTTGAATGTGAAGAAAATCGAACATAATTAAGTTCATAATTAAATTGATTTCTTACTGCACAATTAGATTTGGGCTACTTAATTGGTTAATTTTTAATGATTTTAGATTTACTACATTCATTGTATTACACTTACTACACCGACTATATTTGGACATTGTTCGTTTTCGCAATATGTGTAAAGCTATTGAATTTATACAAAATAGCGACTTTTCCCAAATGAAAATAACAATGAAGACATTTTCCCTAAATGATTTCTAATTCATAAAACGATTCCATTTATGAAACACATTAAATAAAATCGTTGTCTGCTAACTTAACGCATGATAAAATTTGTTAATAACAAGAAAAATATTATTACCCAAATGTTTAAATATTTTTCCTAAATTTCCTCAAACGATTCCCAAATTATGTAGACATAAATAAATCAGAAATATTCAATTTGTCTGCTATCTTGTCAATAGTCTCTGATACATGGCAGAAATTTATTGCCTCTTCGCTACAAATTACAAAGGTTAGGTTCAATATTTCTTGATGCTAGAAAATGAGCGTTTTAACGTTGCATGAAAAGGAATCCTTAAGGTATAGAAACGGTTGACAGATTTACGAACCACCCATTTCTTGGTAAGAGGTTTGCATCCAGATAGGCTCAATTCTACTAACACAGTTAATGAAATATATATTGAACTCCAGGCCTTTCTTTCATTGATCCCTTCTCCATCATTTCTCTTACCAAGAAATGGGTGGTTCGTGAATCTATCATCCGTTTCTATATCTCAAAATATACAAAATTTTCTACAGCTGGGAGAGAATTTTGCCTTGCCATCTGGAAATAAATTGCAGCTAATATTTGATTTTATTAAGTGTATTGGCAACAATAAATACAAATTACCTATCGATAGCGGTTTCCATTCATTCCCTTCCCATATTGAACAGTCTCGCGTCGTCTCCCATACAGCATAATGAAGTGGATAAAAAATTGTTAGATTTAACTAAAGAAAGTAAGATTTTTATTAAAGAAATAAATAATATCATTTTTATTCGGGCTAATAAAGGCAATGTCACTGTAGCTTTGGATGGTAAAATATATGTATCAAAAGTGACTGAGAGCTCCAGATACAGAGATGTATAAAGTCATTAAGAGAGATCCCACAAAAGGAGTTGTTACAAGTTTGCGGGGAATGGAAGTGGGGGCTTGTGAAGTGGAGGGATACGGATTATACATGTATATCTAATTCAAAATATAGGATGTTGTTTTGCAATGATGGGATACTTCCGAGAGTCTATGCCTTGCCAAAGATACATAAACAGAATTGTCCTTTTCATTTGATAATTTCCTCATTGAATAGTTCTCTTTACCAGTTAGCAATTTTTCTACACAGCATAATTATAAAAAATATCCCTAAAGCGGATAGTCATATAGAGAATAATTTCCAAATTATTGAGAAGCTCAATGGCTCTCATTTGAATAATGAACATACCTTGATTTCATTTGGATGTAATTAGTCTTTTTACCAATATGCCGATTGTAATCGATTGCAATTAATGATTATTGGCAGTATATTTCTAGGAATTGTTGTTCACCGAAAGACGAATTTATTAAAGCTGTTGTATTTGTTTTAAACGTTTTTCACTTTTAATAATAATTAATAATGTTATATATAAGCAAAACTATGGTACTCCCATGGGCTATCCGTTATTTCTCGTCGTTGCTGATCTAGTTATGTGAAATTTGGAAAGTAGAGCCTTGTCTTTGATTCGATCACTGCTAGCATTTTATTATAGATAGATGTAAACGATATAATTATGGCGGTACCTACCACTTTGATTAATTCGGTTCTCGACATTTTTAACTCTTAGCATCCGAAGATTCAATTTACCATGGAAGTCGGTGACGATAAGTTAAACTTTTTGAATATTACTTTAATTATTAATAATAATAAAATCGAATTTTATTGAAATCATAAATTAATGTTTTCGGGTATTTGAATTTCTTGTCTCATCATCCGATTTCTCAAAAATGGGGCACGATTGCCGGTTTGGTAGATAGAGTAATTTTACTTTCGAATCCTAAATTTCATCTTGATAATTTTTGTTTTATAATTAAAATCTTGTCAGAGAATGATTATCCGTTAGAATTTATTTTTGATAATATTAATAAACGATTGAAAAACATTATTAATTTTAAGAGAAAGAAACGCCATAATAGTAATATCGTGATCTTCATGATTTACTATTCCTTACGTTCCGATACGTTCCGAGAAATTCAATAGATTAAAGCGAGGATATTATTAGGTGTTGGAATTAATTCGTAGCGTTTTTTAATGAAAGAATGTTATTTATTTCACATGAGCATTAAAAAATACATTAATGAAAGTACTTCCCATCACTTGTAAAACGCTACGAATTAATTCCAACACCTAATAGAATATCATTTTATAGTGTTAATAAGTTGCATGAATTCATCAAGATACATAAGGATCCTCTTCCGTATGAAAAGAAATTTAATGGTATACAAGATCTGTTGCAAAGATTGCGATTGCGAGATATGTGGGACAAACAGGAAGACAGCTAAAGACGAGAATAGCTGAGTACAGGAATCATATTCGGTGGAACACAACCACACATTCGATCATAACAGATCACTAATTGGAAGCAGACCACGAATTCGATTGGGAAAATATTGCAATTTTGAATGAGGAACCCCAGCACAGAAAGAGATTGGTGTCAGAGATGCTACACAGGAGACAGACACTCAACCTGCAGACAGATTTGGAGGGGCTTCCTCAGGTCTACTTTCCAATTGTAACGGACTATAAATATTGGAGGTTGTTATTGCCAACTAATCAGTGTACATTCTTTGTTATATTAAGATTAAATTATTAAAGATTCAGTTTTAATTTTAATGTTCGTCTGGACTATAATTAATATCATAGTTTTTTTCCTTTCTTCTTTCCTTTTCTTTACGAACATTTTAGGTGTATTAAAAATTATTCATTAATTTCAACATAATTGACACTGATTCGCTGAATCAGTCAAAGACTGATTTTTAACTAAACCGATAGAATTTAAGTGTTATATGGTGAATTTTTGTTTTAGTGAGCTACCTTCTATTATTTTACAATAAATCGTTTTTGCTTTCAACAAATTTACCTTTTAATAATTTTAATATATTTTAGATTGTTAGAGTTCATTTTTATATTATAGTTTCCATTAATAGGTGGAGATGGCTCACTGAAATGAATTAGTTTATAAAAAAATTTTTGTGTTGCAACATCATATTGTTTTTGATGGCTCAAAAGTGAGCCGAAACGTGTAAACGGATTAATTATTAATAAAATTTAATTGTTTTGTTAATTGTATTGGTTTGCACAAGAATTGCCGTACTCGACTCCTTTTGCCCTGTTGTATCCAACTATTTTGTATCATTAAAGAGTTTTTAGGAATTAATTTATATGGTGTGTACAGTTTGGCCAAACCACGCCTACTTTTGCTCCTCATTGCCTCTCAGGGTGCGATTACGGATGTATTCCGATATACACTGTACTGAAAAATTGTTCCGCTATTACTACGCAGCGCGCTGCGACAGCATCTAGTTCCATCAATAACGTCATAAATGACAGCCATATTGCCACTGCGACTACTGTGGCTTTCGAGATGAGGCAGTTACAGTGCAATATAGCGTCGCTTAAAAAAGCACAACACGTCGAAATATTCGATCCAGGAAATAAAAAAATATATTTAAAATATATTTAACATTATATTTAACGGTAGAAGATGCACATATATTCATTTTACCGAAAATAATTTTTAAATTCCACATCTGAATATTCATTAACTGTGTTCATATAATTTTTAATACGAAGTCAAACTGCTTAAATTAGTGATCTTATAATTAATTCATCTTCTTCAAACGAACTATCGCTGTTTTCGTTCAAAATTTGTTGACAATTTAGTACATTTACTCATGTCTGTTTACACTACTGCCAGTTTACTGCAAAGCCGTATACGACGTTACAGCAGTACCACAGTAATTTTGGAACGGCTACGGCAGTGCACTGTTGTGTCAAGTGTTGAGGTCTGTTCGCATTGTATGAAATTCTTAAATATTTTTGCACTTAAAATGAAATAAATATATATTTTGCCTTCAAAAGAGAAAAAATGAAGATGTCGCCATGAGTGCCAAAAGTGCAAGCAACGCGAACAGACCTATAATGGTTGCTCTCATGATGGAAGGATTACATGGTATGCTCAGTTTGGCCAAATCACGCCTACTTTTTGTTCCGCGTCTCTAAGTGCTCAGTCTACCAACGCGAAACATGAGGTGGTATTCATAATCGTTTATATTTTAAAAGCCGTTTTTATTTTAAAACCATCTTAAATGTAATATCTTAAGATGTTAATATAGTCCTCGGATTGACTTAAGATTGACTTAAAGGTCGTTCTATATTGGTCATATTATCACAATCTTGTTGCTTCAGTCAATCCAATACTTCAATTTTATAGTTGCATGATGCTTACGATGCTTCCAACACTACAATACGACCAGTACAGAATGGCATTAAGAGAGTCTTAAGTCAACATAAGATGTCATAAGTCAATCGAAGGACTGTATTAACATCTTTAGTCATATTTAAGATGATTTTAAAATAAAAAACAGACTATGAATACCGTTTCATGTTTCGCGTTTTACAGTTACAGGCCTTGCGGAACGAGAAACAGCGAAACGACAGAGAGTGCTAATTTTAGAGAGAGATGCTTGCAAACTGAGCACACCATGTAATCTTTCCACCATGGTTGCACTGCCAGTAAAAAGGAAACCTACCCTACATGTAACGCCCTACAGAAACTAGGTAACTGTAGGAATCGCGCAACCTGTACCGCTTACTTCTTTTCCCTTCTATTACATGTAGCGCGGTAAGCGGCATGGACTAGTATCGCGTACCGCGCTATATGTAAGAGTGCGATTACATGGTTCCAGATTTTAAATGCTGATTGGATGATCTAAAAGAATACACCAATAGCAGCGAGCGCTCACTCAACTGTTGAGTCCGTTGAACACAACCATATAGCGCGGTAAACGGTACACTGTACAGAAACTAACTATGTACAATAATTATTGTATAAATAGAAACCGCGCAAATCGTGCCGCTTGCTTCTTTTCTTTATTAAGCCGGTTCTAAAGACATAGAGAATGGACTACGCGATCCGTGTGTCAAAATGGTCGATAGAGATGAAAAAGAGGGATTGTGGAAGACGACCAATTTGTATCTTTTTTTACTCAACGGCGAAATTATGATGTTCCGGGCTCCGAGCTTAAAAGTTTTGAGACAAGGATGATATAAAGCAAATAAAAAATTATATAAGAAAATTATATAAGAATTATTATATCAATAACATAATTTTATTCTAAATATTTTTTATTGACTTTTAAATAAAATAATTTTTGTATTTTTAGTTCTTATTCTAACCTCTTACGGTTAAGTTACAAGTACTTTCATGATATAAGCGAACATCAAAAAACTTATTTAAAAATTTTTTAGTGATAAATTTCTATAATTCCCTGTACAATTTTCTTTATTATTTAAAATATATATATAGGGGAATTCTCTGCATAGTTTTTTCAATCAATATGTTTTTAACGTTTTCTGTTTCATAAATTTGTATCTCTCTAAAAGTACGTTCTGCGATTAAACATATTTCAATTACATCCACAGATGCAGAAGTTAACTTTTCTCTATTTTTAATTTCTTGTAAAGAAGACAGAGTATCATAATTTATTAACAACTTCCTACATGATACACATTTGATTGATTTAGAAATTTTCTTAATTACAAAACCTGTTATATATGCAATGATGTCTTTAACATAGATCTGATTATGGAAAACCGCAGGAGTAGAGTAATTATAATCTAATAATACTGCATAGTATAATTTTTTATTGCATTTAACGTATTATTTGTTGTTTCTCAAAAGATATATCTAAAATAAAAATTATTGGAAGAGGAATCTTCTTCACTTTTTGCATTCGTTAATGTATTCCTACATGTTCCTGAAATGTCAATCTTTGGCAACTAGTCAGTGACTATTAAATTTTTTTCTTTGGTTACAGATTTTTTGGTCTGCAAAATACATGTATCATCTTTCTTAATACAGTTAACATAATCGGAACTCCCAACTTGTGCATAAATCAATAACCACTTTAATGCAGATTGAAACTGTTCAGTAGTTGAATTATTATTATTACCTCCACGAGATCTAATACTTGAAAAAAAAGCTTCAGGTGATCTTGTGATAGTTTGTATATTAATACATATTGTAGAGGTGATTCATTGGTTAATGCATATTTATCAAATAGCTGTATTTATCAAATACAGCTATACAGCTTCGTATTGATACTATAAGGCCAAAAAATCTTAATTTTCGTTTAGTCAAAATTGATTTTCCATTACAATGAAGTGATATAATGTAATTTTCATATTCCATAACTTTTGATCGAATTTCAATAATATTGCTCCGATTAATAAGACTTTTACTTAAATCTTTACATTTTTCTGTCTCGAATTGAGCAAATCAAAAATATTATTTACCATCATACAAAATTTTTCTGTATCGAAAGAATCTACAAATTCAGGTAGTTTGACTGTTGTTCTTAAAAAATATAATGCGTTACTAATTTTTAATAATTATTTAAAATAAATAATAATAATAATAATAACGTATTTTAATAATTATTCAATTAAAATTGTAGATATTATGATAAAAAGGCAATTGATACGTTCCTACATTTTTTTTTAAGGAGGAATCAATCACAATCCTAGAAAAAGAGGTAGACCGTTTTCCACGGACTCTCTCTCTCATTTTTGTCGACCACATTTTGATACTACTTAGATACGGGATCGCACAGTCCATTCTCTATGTCTTTAGCTGGTTTTACATTTACATAGTTGTAAGTTGATCGCAAGTTTGTCGCGATAGCCAATCTGAAGCTTGCATTTTGAAATCAACGCTTCATATTGATTGTCGTAACAAACTTGCGATCAGCTTGCAACTAATGTAGAACCGGCTTTACATGTAGCGCGGTAAGTGGCACGAGTTAGTAGCAAATTCACGTTACTAAGCAAGTTTGTTATGTTGCCTAGAGGTTTTTGTTAGTACCAACATTTTCCAGTCTAGTTTTTCGGGAAAATGTCATGTAACCCACACCATGTAATCTTTCCACATTTTCCACCATGATTAAGCATCAAGCGGCGGAAGCAGAAACCAACTAACTGGGCGATAGGGGCAATGGTGTAAAAAATATTTTTTACGCCACTACGAAAATTGCCTCGCTGCTTCCGATGCTTGACGCATGACGCTTGCATGTGAATGCATCTTAAGATATCTGTCATCGGCCTAGTTTACATCGAAGGAGATTCGATCCTTTGACTATAAACACATGGACTGCCAGTACCCAACTTCAGACGTGTCAAGCTGGAAGATTAGGGTCCGCTCCGGACAGTAATTTTCTGCGGAAGTGAAGAACATTGACTATAGTATATGCACGTTTACGGTAACGGTCAATAAAGATCAGAGTCTCTGCTCTCTGAGGAGATTATTCAAAAGATTTTAAAGTCCATTAATTTGCATGGTATTGTGATTCTGTACTTGAGTCGAAAAACTAAATAAGAGGAAAACAGAAGAAGAAGAAGAAGAAGGTCAATAATAGTGCCTATTATAAAAAACATAACAACTTTCGCATTTGAACTTGTCGGTCTTTATTGTTCGTGGCGGAACCTAATCATCTTCAGTTCGGCGACATCGAGAGCATTTCCTATAGCAAAAATGAGGGACTAGTAGTTCATGTGTTTATAGTCAAAAGTTCGATCCAAGTCATACAAGAACCAACCAACTGCAGTCGAGCAGTTCCCTATTACAGTTGAATGATAAGGGAATGTTCGACTGCAGTTGATCGATTCTTACATTCCGACTCGAATCGAACCCTTGGTGTAAACTAAGGGTGCGACTACATGTAGCGTGCTACAGAAACTAACCGCGATACGCGGTACAGAAACTAACTAGGTAACTATAGAAATTGCGCAAATTGTGCCGCTTGCTTCTATTCCCTTCTATTAAGAAGGGAAAAACTGCTTCAAACTGCTGAAACACAATAAGCAATAGGGAATAATGAGCCGTTCAATCAAATCTCTGTTTAAGTTCGATATTATGTCCCAGAACTCTGATTGGATGGCTCGTTATTCCGTGTTGCCTGTGCATTGTGTTTAAACCTTTACATGTAGCGCGGTAAGCGGCACAGACTGGTGATAAATAAACTTTAATATAAATTTGTTTAAATATATTAATCATTATGTACTTATTTCTATGAACATTTCATCAATACTTTTATTTTTTCAACGGATTTACTTAATATTGGGTCATCTAAAAAGTATCCACGGTACTTTGTCACTAGATATATGACCATTAACACACATCTAGTGACAAAAAACCGCGGATACTTTTATATATAATAATTGCATTTAAATTAATTTTATTAAAAAGTGCTTAATAATGTGAATTTGTTACTGGCCTGTGCCGCTTATCGCGCTACATGTAATCATACCTTAATGAATCTGGTACACCAGCGTGATGTTAGGCCGGTATTCATAATCAGATCTTACATTCAAGATCGTCTTAAGTACGGTCTTAAGAAATCACAAATCAATCAGAAGACTGCATTAGCGTCTTAAGACATTACTTAAGACGGTCTTGCATAAGACTTGACTATGAATACTAGCTTTAGTCGCGTGCGACACGCGATATCCAATGACAATATATCTTTAGAATGAGAATATCAGTAATATTGTACACTCATTGGATATCGTATGTCACACGCGACGAACATCGCGCTGGTGTGCCGGAGGCATAAGCCATTATTCTAATCATAATAAGTAAATACAGTATGAATATTGAACTTTTTATGTGGTCTCCAATTTTTAATGCGCATGCATCGGTTTCCAACTAGGAATATGGTAAATTAGTTGAAATAAGTTAACATTAAGTTGAAATTACAGATTAGGTTATGTTAGTTGGATCTCCTTCCCATAAAATATAATTAATCAAATTAAGTTTTACTAAAAAATTAAATCAAATTTTTTCGGAGACGTTATATTATATAGACTGTTATATTATTAGGTGTTGGAATTAATTCGTAGCGTTTTTTAATGAAAGAATGTTATTTATTTCACATGAGCATTAAAAAATACATTAATGAAAGTTCTTCCCATCACTTGTAAAACGCTACGAATTAATTCCAACACCTAATATATTTGTATACGATATTACGAAAGTATTCTCGTAATAAATTATGCATTTGTGTTTACGTGCGCGTGTACATATATTATTAGATCACAACTTTACATTTAATTACAATTTTCATGCAATATATATTATTTTTTCGTACATAATTATTCAATTACAATTTTCATATAGTATTTAATCAATTATTATTTTTAATTTACTTATTACTGTTTAATATTATTATTATTATTAATGTGAATATTATATTTATATAATGAGTTAATATTATGTTATTACATAATTCTGATTTTATAATATATTCACTATAAACAATTTTTATGACATGATGAATTATATCTTTTTTTTTTTTAAGAAAAAGTTCTTCTGTAGCTTATAAAAACTCAAATTTATAAACGCCTTTTCAATCCACAACATGGCAGCGAGTCATGTGACCTAGGACCTACTATATCAAAGGTGCCGACGCTCAGTGTCTATACTGTATGTACTTATATATATCTTGTCTATGTATATCAGTGTCTATCTGTATCTTGGGGATCGATTGTATTTTGACTTAGTGAAATTTATAAAAGTGAGCTCTCATTTGATTGGCTAACTTTCACTTTAGTAAAAATGCAATAGTTTTCACGTGACAGTGCTTAACAAGAATTTAAATGTTGAATTCAGTCAAATTGTACCGAATCGTGTCGAATTTGCGGAAATTTTCCATCATATTGGTTACAGTATATACAATGCTGCCACCTTTGGTACAATTGTACCAGATTTGATATATTTCTAACTATGTTGGTACCCTGATATTACATTGCAGAAAACTATATATAAATACATATGGACCAGTAGCCAATTTCAGACGTGTCCCCAGGCTGGAAGATTAGATTCCGCCCCGGACAATAATTTTTTGCGGGAGTGGGGAATTTTGACTATAGTTAATATTGGGTCATCTAAAAAGTATCCGCGGTTTTTAGATGACCCAATGTATGCACGTTTACGATATGCAACGGTCAATAAAAATCGGAGTCTCTGCTCCCTGAGGAGATTATTCAAAAGATTTTTTCCAAACTTATGAAAAGAAGAGCATAAAAACTACAAGGTATTTGTGATATTTAATTATCATTACATTATTAAATTATCATTACATTAGACGTTTCGGCTATAATCCGACCATCTTCAGTAAATTCACAATATTCTTAAAACGCAAAATGACAAATATCTGACATTACATTCAATCGTCATGTAAAATAACTATATCTAAACGTGTTCTTTCATCATGTGAAGGTGCATCGTACAACAATGTTGCAGCGCCAATTGTCATATTTCGAATTATGTAGAACAAGAATTTTCAGATTCTGTTTTACAGCAAAAAAACTTTTTGATGAATCTTAAGTACATCCTTTACACAGATGGAAATTTGTCGTGACATTGTGTGTCATTATTTCAAATATTTGTAATTTTGCATTTTAAGAATATTGTGAATTTACTGAAGATGGCCAGATTGTGGCCGAAACGTTTAATGTTTTATTAATGTAATGATAATTAAATATCACAAATAACACCTTGTGCTGTGGTTTTCATAAGTTTTGATTTATAAATCACGTTAGTTTTTATTATGTATTTTAAAATCCATTAATTTGCATGATATTGTGATTCTGTACTTGAGTCGGAAAACCAAATAAGGGAAAAACAGAAGAAGAAGAAGAATGGTCAGTAACAGTACTTACTATAAAAAATATAGCAACTTTCACATTTGAACTTGCCGGTCTTTATTATTCGAGGCGAAACCTAATAATCTTCAGCTAATTTCAGTTCGGCGACATTGAGAGTATGTATTTCCTATAGCAAAAACGAGAGACTAGTAGTCCATGTGTTTACAATCAAAGGCAGAAAATGCAGTAAATTTGGTACAGTTTCAATATCTGGTACAATTTTTGATACATTATTAAAAAAATAATTTAATAATTTTTTATCTAAATGCAAAAACAGTCACTCACAGAAAAATATCACTATATTTTACTTACTCTATTTTACTTACTAGTTGACGCGATAATTAATAGCTTGTAATACTACGTTCATTGGCTATAACATTGCATCTTGTTGTACAACGTTTCCGCATTTAGGGCCATTCCACACAACTTGCATAGCTGCATAATCATATGCATAAAGAAAATTATCCAATCACATTTCTGTCATAAAGACAAACATAAAATACGATTGGATGATTTTCTTTATGCGGCTATGCAAATTGTGTGGAATGGCCCTTAGTGGATAGAAATACTAATCTGATCTTTCAAGAATTCACGCGAGTTTTCAATTTATGAAGATTATTATGTATTCATTTGCTATTTTTAAATCAGATAACTAAACTGATAAGCCAACAGCAAACAACTTAAATATTTATAAGAAAAAGTGCATAGTGTTACGATTAAAAAATATATATCTAACGATATAATATGGAAAGATTAATTTCTTCATTATTTAATAAATTAGAATAAAAAGATATGTATTTTTATTTTATTTCTTTACCTTATGTAAATATGCTATTATACCATTTCATGTTATCTTCTGATAATATAGCCGACAAAGAAAATAATTCCATTATTAGAAAAAAAAATTATCTGCATAAATTTAACAATGACTGGATAATACAATTTTCTTGGTTAAAAAAAAATAAAGACTAAGCTTTTTGTACAATATGTAATAAAAATTATTGGTAGTTTGATTCATATAAAAACGGCATGAGCTCTAATCTAGTAAATATACAGATAATTATCTTATCGTAAACAATCTATCAAAATAGAAAAATTTGGTAGAAATAAAAAACCTATGCATGAAAAAAAAATTTTTAGCGGTGAATTAAAATTAATTATGTTTTTACATGAGCATAATCTGCCATTTTTGTTAATGGAACATTTATACAGGGTGTGTCACCAAAATCCGGACAAATTTCAATTCAAATTTTCCGCTATACTGCGCCAGAGATTGTTATTGGCGTCCAAGAAAGCCTGATGCTTCTAGTAAACAGTCATATTCTCAAAATGGCCGCGATGTTGAAACCAAGTGGAGAGTATAATCGAAGAGCCGCGATCATCGAAGACCTTCACGCCGGGCGCTCAGCAACGGAAATAATTCGGTTCTTTGGATACCTGAGATCCACTGTTTATGATGTTGTGGCAAAATATACGGCTTCAGAACAGTCCAACGAAGGTTCCAGGATGCCAGCGAGGAAGAGACACTCGAAAGAAAGCATCGCGAGGATCCCTGCAGGCGCTGAAAGGGCTCAAACGCTGATTTCGGATGACCCAAGGCAATCGTTTCGAAAATTAGCATCGATTATTGGTGTAAGCGAGCCAACAATGCGTCGAATTGCTGAGGAGGACCTTCGATGTGTACAAATCGTACATATTAAAGAGGCTCTCTGAGGTTGCCACGACAAGGAATTGTTCGATTTGTCCGGATTTTGATGACGCACCCTGTATTATATAAAATTATTGCGTTCAATACGGCCAGATTCAAATATTGCCAAAAATATAAATTGTAGCAGAACAAAAGCCACAGCTATAACAAATGAATGTTTAGCCAAAGAACAATTAGAAGTTTTGCAAAAAGACATTTTAGAAGAAAAATGTTATTTTTATAATTATTGATGAAACAACAGATGTTTCAAAAAAGTGTTTAGCAGTAGTTATATGCTTCTTTTATAAAAATAAAGTTAGAGATATGTTTTTTAGTCTTGTACCAGTTCACACACTTGGCTAATACTGAAACACTCTTTAATTCAGTTTTCGAATTACTTAAAAAGAATAAGATACCGCTTGAAAACATTTAGATTTGTGATAATACGGCTGTTATGATGGGACAGAAATCAAGTGTTTAGACAAAATTACAAAAATGAAATATTTACTAGGCTGTGTATGTCACTCGTTGCATGTGTTCATCGAAAGCTACAACAAAGTTACTAAAATCCATGGAAAAATTTGTAAGGAATTTGTATAATTTTACTAATAACCCAAAATGAAGGAATGATTTAGAATACCAAAAATTTTTAGAGTTAAAATGCTGCGACCCTTTCAAACTAGATGATTATCATTGCAAGTAAGTTTATTGAAATTTTAGTAAGATATAACTTATTTAGTATTAATAATTTTAGTAAGGTATACCTTATTCAGTATTATTAATAGTTTTTATTGATAATTTGATAAATTGATAAAACATTTCTTAATTAAAAATATTATATTTAGAAATTCCTTATATCATAAAGTAGATTTAACAGTTTAACATTTTAGTGGAAATGAAAATTAATGCTATTGTTATAATATTTTTTTATTTTTAATAGGCTGTCGTTGATAAAGTACTTTTGTTACTCTCTTAAATTGTATTTTACCAATGCTGCATTTAAAGAAGATAAACTACATCTAACAAGTGCAATACTTGATAATTTAAATAATCCTGTTTTAAAGTATTGTATTGGGTCATCTAAAAAGTATCCGCGGTTTTTTGTCACTAGATGTGTGTTGATGGTCATATATCTAGTGACAAAGTACCGCGGATACTTTTTAGATGACCCAATATATTTTCTATTTCTGTCATACATATTAGACATTATAAATAAAATGAATCTTATCTTTCAAGGAGAAGGCACTCGATACTTCATATATTGCATACCAAATTTAGTACTTTGCATAAAAATGTGTTAAGAAATTTTATTAAGGAAACAATTATTGATAAATTTAACTTGTCAAAAATATTTCCAACAAATCCTAATTATTATGTAAAATTAGAAGAAATTTATATGTAAATGTGGATGCAAATGTGGAACTTTTTACAAAATTTGAAAATGTTTCATTTGTTCAATTTTGGTTGGAAATATTTCAAATGAAAAATGAATTAAATGAAGAAATGTTCCTTAATTTAAAAAAATTAATCAAAGGGGCAAATATTGGGTCATCTAAAAAGTATCCGCGGTTTTTTGTCACTAGATGGTGTTGATGGTCAACACATCTAGTGACAAAAAACCGCGGATACTTTTTAGATGACCCAATATTTGCTATATACATCTGTGTGTACCGAGAGAAATTTTTCTCAATTAAGTTTAATTAAAATAAAGTTACGAAATAAATTGGATGTAGAAATATGCAGTTCTATAATATTGTCCAAGCAACTAATGGCTGATGAAAACTGTTATACATGGAGTCCGTCAAATATTATTGCAGAAAAGATGGAAATGTTAATCATACTTTGATCATTACATGTTATGTAATATAATGTTTATATAACGAATAACATTATAAGTGTTAATTTTGTTATCGAAAAGAAATGTTTTTAAGTTAATTTGAGTTTATATTGAAGTTATTGGTTCATCTAAAAAGTATCCACGGTTTTTTGTCACTAGATGTGTGTTGATGGTTATATATCTAGTGACAAAGTACCGCGGATACTTTTTAGATGACCCAATACATGATGTATATGATATAACATGCATATTTGTTAAAACAGTTTTTGTTAAACAGCTGAAATAAAGTTTATTGTCATTTTCTATTAAAAAGGAACAAGCATTAATCTTTTTTATTGTTTTCTCTCCTTAAAAAAAATTTTTGCTTGATCTGCTACATTTTTAGTCTATCTGGTACATTTTTTGCCAGTCAATTGGTACAAAGTCTTTTCCAATGGTGGCAATACTGGTGGAGTATACATCGATTAACCTAAAATTTATGTTAATTGACATTATAACCAATACGATGCAAATTTCTGCAAGTACGACACAATGTCATAATAAATGTCATAAATAATAGACTTTATTGCTATATTATTACTGATGGAAGAAGAAGAGAGAGATAAAAATAGACATCGAAAAAACAATATAATAAGGAGAAATTTAAGAGATCCATTTGATATTCCGGATAACATTCATCAACATCTCAAATTATATAGGTATGTAAAAGAAAATTATATTTTGTTTTAGATTACAATTAGGCTATACATATTTGCAATGAATATGAATAAGATGCAAGGAATATAAATATATCTTATTTGTATTCATTGTGCATTACATTTAACCTCTTTTATTTCTTTCATATTTAATAATTATTCCTGTTCTTAATAACTTATTTTTATCATGATGAGTAGGATCTTATTCAACATATTATATGTAAAATTTGTTCATAAAAATTTGTTATATTTATAATAATGTTATTATTATGTATTCTATAAAAAATATGTATATTAGGTGTACAACTTTGTTTCCGCCGTTTTCCTATAAATTGCTAGCGATAAGTGGTGATCGAAATAAATAGATCATAGACATCATACAATAAACTTGGGCAACATAATCCCATAGAAATATTAGTCGATTTGTATCTGCATCATAAAGTTATTCTCGATTGAAAATATCAGTTTACGAGCCAAATTCTCGTCATTTGCAGGAGGTTTTAATTTTCTGCTTCAATATGAAGAAATCTGCGACTGAGGCTCATCGAATGTTCTCAAATACTTATGGTGAGGCCGCTATTAGTGAAAGAACGTGTCGTGAGTGGTTTCAATGGTTCAAGAATGGTGATTTTGACGTCGAAGACCGTTATAGCGGTGGAAGAGAGAAGGTTTTCGAAGATGCAGAATTGGAGGCATTACTTGATCAAGACTCGTGTCAAAATCAAGAAGAATTGGCACGATCATTGGGAGTGACTCAACAAGCCATTTCAAAATGCCTCAAAGTCATGATTCAGAAGCAAGGAAATTGAGTGCCGTACGAGTTGAAGCCGAGAGATGTTGAACAGCGTTTGTTTGCTTGTGAACAGCTGCTTGAAAGGCAAAGACGGAAGGCATTTCTGCATCGCATTGTGACTGGGGACGAAAAATGAGTTCATTACGATAACCCTAAGCACAGAAAATCATGGGGAGTTCCCGGCCATGCTTCCACGTCGACGGCCAAACCAAATGAATAGCCGTGAATATTCACGGCTCCAAGGTCATGCTCTGTATTTGATGGGACCAGCTCGGCGTAGTGTATTATGAGCTGTTAAAACCGACTGAAACAATCACAGGCGATCAGTATCGAACGCAATTGATGCGTTTGAGTTGAGCATTGAAAGACAAATGGCTGCAATATAACGAGAGACACGATAAAGTGATTTTACAGCATGACAATACTCGACCCCATGTTGCGAAAGTGGTCAAGACATACTTGGAAACGTTGAAATGGGAAGTCCTACCCCACCTGCCATATTCTCCACACGTTGCTCCCTCTGACTATCATTTGTTTCGATCAATGGCATACGACCTGGCTGACCAGCATTTCCGGTCTTATGAAGAAGTAAAAAATTGGATCGATTCGTGGATCACCTCAAAAGATGATCAGTTTTTTCGATGCGGGAAATGTATAATCAGTTTTTTACAATAAAGCCTCGAATTTCGGAAGCAGGCGGAAACAAAGTTGTACTTAATATTATGCAACATTTATATGTTTCAGATTATCTAAAGTATAATAGCATTTGTACATTTAATTGAAGAATTAAAAAATTTTATGCCAGTTCCACAAAGAAAAACAGTAATTCCTCAATACATTTATAAGTAAATTATTTATAAGTAAATTATTTATAAGTAAATTATTACTTTTTCTTTGAATTTTCTTTTCTCTTTTTTATTTGTGTTTTTAATTGTTATGTTTTTATTATAGATATTTGCAACACTTTCTTAGCATCTGGTTCCTATAAAAATAAAGTAAAATTTTCTATCATGCATGAGTCAAACTTCCATCTCTGTTTCTATTCATGCTACTGTAATATTAAATAATATTATGGAACATTAGATTCAATTTCCAACAGATAGAAACAACAAATTAAACAAGAGTAGGTACATAATATGTGTAAGATAATATATGTAAAGTTCGATAAAAATTTTTACAAATTACTAATTTGATTCTTTATATCAGATTTTTTGAAACTGGAGGAGTGATTAGCGCTATAGACAGAACTCACATTGTGATCTTTCCACCACAATCTGAATGAGAACATCTTTTTATTAATAGGAAACAATATCATTGAGTGATGATTGTAAGTATAAAAATAATCAGTGCTGTAAGAGATACAATTTTAATAGTGCATAATTTGTATTCGTATAATGTTTTTCTATTCTCTTTATAGATTTGTTCCTATAATAACGAAATAATAGCAGTAAATGCAATGCGTAGTGGAAGAACTCATGACGCCAGAGTCTTTCGTTCTTCGCGTTTGTTCCATTATTTAGGAAGACAATAGGTGAAAGAAGATCGTGGTTTATAGATATGACTGATTAGATATGTTGTTCATACTATATTAATGTTATATTATGTTTCTGTATATTAATCGCCAACATTCGTAATTTTAACTTTCGTAATATTTCAAATATTATATAAATCTCGGTATTTTAAAATGATTGATAACAACATGACACAACAACTTTGCAAGCATTTGGTCATTTGAGCCAATTGATTCTTATAATGTATGTTTTAATATTCTTTTTAGGAGATTCCACCTATCCGTTTATGCCTTATCATTCATAAACGCACCATAGGCTTTCCAGAGTTTAGATACACAGAACATTTTACAAAAGCGCGATCTTCTGCAGAAAGAGGTATAGGTATTTTGAAAGACTGATGATGATGTTTGCGAAAAGAGAGGACATTACATTATCAGTCGGAATTCGCAGGTATTAAATATAATTTTTATATATAACATAAAAAAACCTTATTAAAAAAATGTAATGTTCTTTAGTATTTATTATAATACTTTTTTCTTTTCTAGCTCATATTGTAAATGCATGTTGCGTTCTACACAATATTGCTATAAAATGGAGAATTCCAGAAAATGAAATTTATTTAAATGAGATAGATGAACAAATACCAATACAATATGATGACATTGACGTAAATAACGCTGAACAAATATGAAATGTTGTTCAATGGTATTTTAAATAGACAACGTATGTTGCGTTTCCCTTCATTTTTTAATATTTTCATAACTAGTACATAAAATGTTAAAAGTTCAATTAACTTCTGAAATAAAGATTCTTATGTACGTCAATAATTGATAAATGACTAGAAATTTGTTTTTAAAGATATTAAAAGTTAACTTGTATATTTTTATCTTAGAATTTACATTTTAAAACTTATTTTATATTACTTGTTTATTTATTTATAAATTATGTTATTTTAATACTACAAAATAAAAAATTTTATATTATTTTATTTGAATATTAAAAATTACAAAAAAATATATTAATTAATTAATTTAATACAAAATATTCAAATATCATAATCACATTATGTTAAATTAACATTTCATATCTTAAACATTACAAAAATTTTATGTTCTAGATGCGAATGTCTCAAGCTACACAATTGTGCAAGATTATATTTTTTAACGTATTTACAAGAGACTAAATGAAGTATTCATGCTAAAAAGATTCTCATAAGGAGAATCCTGTGTCTTTATGGACACACAAAAGAATATTAAGAATCACGGAAAATTAGAAAAATTTGTCAGAATTGAGTTTAAGCGATAACGATATAAAAATGATAGAGATTATTTTTATTGTTGCTGAAGAGATAAGTTGTAAGGCTTAAATATAGTCTTTTCTTTTTTATTATTATCCAAATTAACAAGTGATACAAAAAACGAGAATATATATCCTATTTTCCTTCATTAAAATGTAAATTTTAACTCTTCGTATAATTTTTTTTTCCATATCTATTATGCATTTAGCGACAGCAAGAAATACATAATGATAATGTAAGCACTCGTTATAACATCGTCTCGTTATATTAATTATAAATCATAATGCTTGATAGGAAAGATATATGTTATGACATTCGAAGTGTATTGTTGCGACTTGTAATGATTATTGTACAAATGGATAAACATTAATGAATGGATACGGAAGAATTTATTATCTTTATTTAGAGTCCATTATTAAGATTTGTGCGTTATGTTCTCAAACAGCCTATAATTTAAATATCGCATGGAGGGATTAAATAGCGTGTGTACAGCGAAATGCTCAAATAAGATCTAATCGTATAAAGTGATACATTTTTGTGGAACAATATAATATTACGAAGAGTAATATTAAATTTTGCTAATGGCTTTATTGTTGTATGCAAACAAGCAACAATTTACAGAGTTATCACTAATTTAAAGTTAATTTTTTTATTAATTATATGTTTCTTATATTCTGTATAAAATAAAATCATTTTGCTAATATTGTTCACAAAAAGTAAAGTTATAATTTGTAGTATCATCGTAAGTTTAAACATATGCTACATGAATTATACATACATATGTATTAGGTGTAGTAAAAAGAAATCCATTATTTTTTCAATAGATGGCTTTAGTAATCTGTATTACGCGTAGACGAGATTTAGATTACTAAAGCTATCTATTGGAAAAATAATGGATTTCTTTTTACTACACCTAATATATATAGCTTTGGCCAAAATATTATAGATACTTAATATGTTGAACTTTACATTTTTGCATTAGAAAAAAAAACCAAACAAACATGAATTGATTATATTAATAATTAAAAAATTTATAATGTATATAAAGAAACAATATTATATGACAATACTATTAGGTGTTGGAATTAATTCGTAGCGTTTTACAAGTGATGGGAAGTACTTTCATTAATGTATTTTTTAATGCTCATGTGAAATAAATAACATTCTTTCATTTAAAAACGCTACGAATTAATTCCAACACCTAATATATTACAGAATACATATATCTTTGGTAACTTTGCATAATACATGTCTTTGTTTATTCAAGATCTGTTATCAGGTATTGTTCTATTAATTCTTCCGTCATAGTTGATATGAAGTCATTCGTATTCTGTAGTTGCTGTAGAATTTCTTTAAGAACAATTAATTTTTTTTTAAATTTTATTTTTTCCTGTTTCAATTCTAAAATTTTCTATTTCATATTCTCGGACGTTGTCCGACTTCTTGTCCGTTGTTTGACTTCTTTTCTAATAAATTAATGGCTATGTCCATAAGCCGTGATTTTTTTACGCCTAAATAATATAAAAGAAAGTTAATTAAAGTTATAATATTAAAAGAAGTTAATGATATTAATTGAAAATGTTAAAGGGACGTCGGCGTGGAAAACAACGAACAATGTATAATTGTTATATTATTGTTAACAGTACTATTTACTGTTAATAGTAAATTATTTTAATTTATCAATATTACAACTGTCGAAATGAAATACAAAATTTTCTGATGTATTATATCAGAGAATTTTGTATTTGATTTCGACAGTTTTGATGTCGACAAACTAATTCAAAGTAATTTACTATTATATTAACATTTTGCGCACTGTTTTCCGCACTGACTACTGTTTCTTTAACGTTTTCGAGCAATTTGTTAGAATAGCAGGAGTCTATTTTTCATTTTAATGAATATTAATACATTTTATTAAAAAACTTTGTATACATTTGAATGATGTATATCTTTTAAATGATTTGCAATATAATCTTCTGTATTATCTCATCTAAAGATAATGCATATACTGCTTTATCTTGTTCCTATAAATAGTAAAGTAAAATATAATAAAGTTAAATCTATATTAATCTATTTATAAAAAGTAATACATTATAATGTGTGCCTAAATAAATAAATCTTATATGCATACCTAATTTTCCTTATTTTTAATTTGATATACACTCATATTGTGATGAAACAATTGTTTCACATTTATTTCCTTTAATATTTTATTGAATAGAGCACTTTTTCTGTTTTAAAGAATTATTTATTTTATTGTATTGTTATGAATGTGTTTTATTTATTGAAACTTATTAATTAAAAAGAAATAATAAATTTATTAATTTATATTTTTAAACTAATTAAAATGATGATAATTAAATAAAATTTGTAAGACATCTCATTTTTATTATTTTTAATTGAATGTATGTTATTATTTAATGGCATACATAATTGCATATTCTGCTTATTTTGTTGAACAGGAGAATGCATTTCATGTGATGCCATCATTTTATCGTTCCAAGCATCACGTGAAAATACTTCATCTTCTTTTCCTTCAATATTAGATAAAGCAAATGAATTCGAAGTTTTATCATAACTTGGAGTCATATCTGTAAATCCACCTTTCGAAATATCTTTTAAAAGACATTCTCTGTTTCAGATAACTGCAAATCTTTTGGTGATCCGCCACCTATTCTCATGTAAATCTCTGCTTTGCAACCTTTTTTTTTCCAGTCTCTCCATGTCTGTAAAAAATATGATGATAAGCAATAAATAATAATTTCACACAATTACACAGCTTAAAGGTCAACTCAAAAGTAGAGGTGTACAAACTGTTCGAATTTTTGATTCGAATAATTTGCACATCTCTACTTTTATATTGCAGATTTACACACCATTTTATAAAATCTAGATCACGAAATTTTTTAGTTTTTCGAATTTTTTTTCCTTTTTTTGGCACATTCTATATTTTATTTACAACTCTTTATTTAAGTCAAAGCATTAGAGATGTGCGAACTATTCTAATAGTTTACGCAATAGTTAATGAGATATTAATTACTAAAAATTGCCAAATATTGGTCTTGGCCAAATATAATTTTTTACTCAAATACTATCAACTTTATAGAAACACTGCAACAAACAAAAATCATTTATTTTCTTCTCATAGAACTCTAAAAATTTTTTCAGAATTTTTTATCAACTTTTTAGTACTGCATTTTCTTATTTTTATTAACATGAGAAAATACGGTACTAAAAAATTCTGAAAAATTCTCAGAATTTTATAAGAAAATAAATGATTTTTGTTTCTTGCAGCTTTTCTATAAAGTTGATAGTATTTGAGTAAAAAATTATTCAAGATCAATATTTGGCAATTTTATATATATACAGGGTAATTTTAATATATTTCGTCACCCATATATATATAATGAAATAAAAATTAACTTAGCCTATTCTTTTGCTAATTTGCATGATCTATGATGTTTAAAGAAGATAATTTTTTCCAACGTTCACATCCTAAAAATAATTTTAAAATATTTAAATATTGAATTCAAATGATATATATAAAAACAAAACTTATAAGAATATTATTTATAGAAACATACTTGTAAAAAATAATTAATAATCATAATACAATTTTTCGTTTATTTTTCTTGTTATATTTTAAACGACCACGATCAAAGTCAAGGTGCTGTTCTATAAATTATATCAATATTTTCTTCTGCTTTTCCGTAACATTCATTCTCAGTTTTCATTGATGAAACGTTAGCTCTTGGATAATTCTAGCCCACTTTTGAAAAATACAATATAATTTTGGATAATATAGTGATTGCGATAGAATGGGATAGAATTTGAAACTTTCTATCATTTTCTACAATTAAAGTTATGCTAAACATTCAACCGCACTCGCATTTGTAATTTTCACTCCAGTGAGCCTAGAGATATCACATTTTCACTATGTTTATAACCAATCGCGCGTATTTTTTCATGTGAGATGAAAGTACAAGAGGCAAGGAAAGTCGACAAAGATACAATATATTGTACAATCGACCCCCTGCCTAACAAATGGAAATTACGATGTAGCTGATCTCTTACGGAACACAACTAGTTACAGCACTACCAACCTTGTAAAAAGAATATTTTTGACAGCTATCAGAACACAACCACGATATAGCTCGATCATCCATATATATGTTCTTTAATTATATTGTACAAATTTACTGCTTTAAAAACACAAATTCACTACTTTATGGTTATTCTACAATATGCTTTTTGTTTTCTGTTTCTTGCTGTTTGTCTCTTGTCTTATTGATTAAAAAGTCAAGAGACAAACAGAGACAAACAGCAAGAAACAAAGAGCACATTGTAGAATTAGCCTTTACAAACACAAGTTCACTGCTTTAAAAACACAAATTCGCTATTAATTTCTGTGCAAAGAATTTCTGTGCTTAAAACAGTGAATTTGTGTAATTAAAGCAGAATATATACATAGAGTTGTATCGAGTCGGGATGACAGATATCTTAACCTCTAAAGTCTTGAACTTTAATAACGGGCTTTCTACAATAAGTCATTGCCTAAGCTTTAAATCTTAAGTTATAAGAAATTGACCAATCATAATCGATTATTCTTTTTTACTATTCTTCTTTGATTGGTTAATTTTTTATGACTTAAGACTTAAAACTTAAGTAATAGCTTATAGAAAGCCTGTAACACGCATTCTACAATAAGCCATTAATCGTAAATCAGAAATTAGGAGTTATAAGAAATTGACCAATCACAATCAATTTCCAACTTCTAATTTCTGATTTACGACTAATGGCTTATTGTAGAATGGCCATAATAAATGATTTAAGCCTTAAGTCGTAAGAACTGACCAATTACAATCGAATTCGAGAAGAATAATCGATTATGATTCGTCCATTTCTTATGGTTTAAGGCTTAGAACTCTATTGTAAATCCGGGGTAATGCTTAATAACTCGAGTCACGAAGTCGATCGCAGCGTTTTTTGATTTTGTGGAAGATTTTTTTCATTTTGTGGAAATGTATTGAATGAGTACATTTTTATTAAGATCTTAGAGGAGGACTCGTATTCTAAATAATTACCTAATTACTTCATTTTCTTTCAGGAACGTTAATGAATTACGAGAGAGACAGTAAAGTGTATTCTCTAAATTGCACCTAAACATGCAGAAACAATTTTATATCTCTTGTATGAAAATAAATGGGATACCTCTTCTTCCACCAATGGTGAATATTCATTAACCAATGCAGCTACCAAAGTAATCTTAGTCGTGGAGTATTGCTTTTACGTTAGTATTATGTTAATATTGTTTTCAGATGACTGACACCATCAAAGAAGAAATGAGACATTATAAATCACTGGCAATCAAAATCGAGGAAAACTTGAGGGACAGACGACTCGTTAAACACACCATTCAAGATAAATGCATGCAAGCTGTTATATTAGAACCGATAGATATGTTAAAGAATATAAGATACAGTTCAGACAGTGACATATCCACTCGTGACATTGCAAGTGATACCAATAATAAGGACTCGTATTCCAAAATGACTATTGTTGAACCATTGTTGCAAGTTGAAGGCGAAACCAAAGATAGTCATGATATTCAGTCTTCTATATCAGATGTACAGCATTTGCAACTTCAAGTTTGTTTAGCAAATGATATTAATGATTCAAAACTTACAGCTGCTGTAACTGATCGAAATAGTGTCGATGCAATAGAAACGGCAACACCAGACGAAGATGTAACATTACTAGAGAATTGGAAGCCAGAGATACCTAAAACACTGAACGTACTTCCGATAACATTAAGTAAAGTTGAGGAAGATACTTCTTCCATAGAAATTTCCAAAGAGACTCCTGAAAATCTACCCAAGTTGTCACGTCAAGGTTCTTATATACTGGATACACCCAGTCCTATATTGCTTGCTCATATGCATACAAAATTAACTGACGAAAAGTACATTCCTACACCTACCACTAATGTGTCACAACTAAAACAATGGAACATTGCGCAGCCTAAGGCAGAATGGGAAAATAAACAGTTTATGGTAGAACACATTCAAGATTTAAGCAAATTAGAATGTACACCCAAACAATCAACTTCCCAGTATAGAGAATCTGATGATTCGACAGAATCACATCAAGCAAATAAATCTACTAATTGTACTAAAATGGTAATCGTTGAGGAAGATACAAGTAAATCCGATGCCATACCAATTAAACATAATCATAGGTATAATACAGATTTTAAGAAGCAAAGTTCTCTAGAAAAATTAGAGAAAAATAGTGACATTGGTGTGTTAAATTTGTTGAGCAGCAAGTATACAGAAGATACAAATAGTCCTAAAATTCAGTTGTCTTATATAGATGAGGGATTGCATAATAAAAAAGAGAATATTGTAGAATATCACGATTCAGCCAATAAAACAAAGTCTTCCACACCAAATAAACTCTTGATGGTTTATAAAGAGATCGAAGAAATGCACAAGAAGCAGATGATGGAGCTAATATATCGTCAGCGAAAAGAACAATCACTACTACAAGCAGAATTTCAGAAGCAACAAATACTTCTGTTAGCAGAAATACAAAAGTGTGCCTCCGGAATTTCACATCAAACAAATGCATTGAACGTTGCGTTGAATCGATCATTGTCGAGTGACGAAGCAAAACCAACTAGTCACGAGGCAAGGCAACAAATGGATACAGACTCTCCGAGTAATATACACACTGAAATGGATTATAATATTAAATTACCATCAGCGAATCGAATGATTGTATGTCCGTTGGATTACATTTCCTCGAAAAATTTACACCTGCTTAAATATCAATCCTTTTTTGCGGACGATTCTTCGGCGACTCTCGATTTTGACTTTACGAGAAAAGTGAGTTTATATGATACTATGCATAATAATAATAATAATAATAACACCAATAATAATAATAATAATAATAACAATAACAACGGTAATGACGATAACAGCCGTTGCGAGTCGCGCGATCTTGTACGTAAGAATTCCAATGTGAGTCGACAATTATTTCCCTTAGATAGTAATACTACGCATATACCAGTACTAGACACCATAGTGTATTTCGATAAACATGTGAGTACAAATTGCAATTTTAACATTATGATCATAACATTTCCGTTGTTAAAAAAAGATACTAAAATTATATTACTGTATAGGTACAGGCAGTGAATACCATCAATGCTTACACACGTGGTTACTTAATACGCAGATTAATGCGTACCGAACGCGTTATTACATTGAAAAAGATATATAAGGAGGCGTTGCAATGTATGCTTAAGTTACACGTTGACGCGCCCTTAAACTTGGCAGAAGTGGAATTCCTTCATCGTCTTCAGTTGCAAGTAATACTCGTTTTTTTTGCTTATAAAATTCCCAGGTAGATAAATTTTGCATATTGTCTGCATAGTGACGAAATTTGAACATTGAAAATAATTGCATAAATATCCAAAGATGCATCTTCTATGATGTGAATGTTTCTAACATACGTGAGTTATTCTAATGCTGTAAAAAAATACAGCAATATCCTGCTTATACAAGTAGATGTTATTTTATACGACATGAATGTTCCCAGTATATTCGATGCTGTAAGAATTGCGGCAATATGCTATTTATTTTATTAGTAACAGCACAATTAATGTAACATTTATACTATACTTAACTGCCTATTTGCTTATATTTACAGACTTTTAGTCAAGAGCATGCAATAATTTAACGATTTAATGTTTTCAAGTGCGACGCAGCTTCCATGAATATAGTGGAATTATTCGCCCAGTCTCCGACGAAGAGAATGAAAATAATCGCGCATGATCGCGAAATTAAGGAGTCTCGAACGGAACGCCCGACTTCGGCTCGATCATACTCGTTTGCTACTCAGAAGACTTTAGCCAGAAAGAACCTGAAGGAATTCGAATCCACGTAATAACGTAGTTTTATTTTCAAAAAAAAAAAAAAAATTGATAGAGGGACTGATTAGTCAGACGCGGATCTCGGTGCGTAAAATAAATTAATGAATGAAATTTATTTAAGATACGTATGTTTGGACTCAATTTTGAGCCATCTTCAGCATTATATATATGTTTAAAAATAGCTTCACGCTCTCCAAAGTACATGACATGATTGATCTTGGATTTTATAATTTGAATTAATACTATTACATATACAACTAATCTGTGCTTCGCGGGTTTTCTCCATGTCTTGGTCCATTCTTGATGTGCCAACGTTTCGTGGGCCTTGCAGTCCACTTCATCAGGGCGAGGAGCAGCCTGATACTGAGCTGTTCCTCCAGGTCCTTCCTTTTTATGTTACGCTACTTGTTGAGGTGGGAGTTTTTTGGTGGTGGAGGGGGGGAGGTTAGAGTGATGGGGGAGACAGATAGTGGAATCTTGGTCGGTCTTTGCTGGTCGGGAGGATAGTCTTCCATATCTTACTTATGTTATAGCCATTATCCCTGTTTATATTGATAGGGTGTTTTTGTATTTCTATGGCTTCTCTGTATTTTCTTGGGAAGTATGATGTGGTGTTGGTTATCGTGGTCAAACAGTATTTGATGTCCTGTTTCGACGTTATGTTCTGATAGTGTCACGACTGTGTGACGTGTTTCAGTCTGACGTCTCGTTGGTGTTCTTTTATCCGTAGGTTTACGGATAAAAGCTCAGTATCAGGCTGCTCCTCGCCCTGATGAAGTGGACTGCAAGGCCCACGAACGTTGGCCCATCAAGAATGGACCAAGACATGGAGAAAACCCGCGAAGCACAGATTAGTTATATAGAAAGCACCCATGGAAGCATCAAGAAGACTATTACATATACAGTCGGTTGACTGATCTCTGGAGTACAACACAAAAATTGTGACGGCACAAAAATTCTGTTAAATAAGTACGCAATAACAAAATTTGTATTAAATTTAACATATTTTTTGTGTCCTAAATGACCAATTTAATAGCGAATTCGATTGGACGCACTCAGTGCGCACTGGTACATTAAAACAGTCATATACAAAATAATGTAAAGATATGTTTATAAATAAACATAGAAATCGATTAAATCATGAAATACTCAATACATTTTATTGTACTATTAAATAAAATATATATTTCATTCGAAATATTTGCATTTCATTTTTATATTCAAATGAAATCAGTGTACAACGGCTTTAATATGCACCAGTGCGCACTAGTGTCCAATCGAATTCGCCATAAATTTATATGTTAATTTAACATAAAATGAATATGTTGTTAAGAAGTAACACAAATATGTATAAAAAATTAATATAATAAATGTAACACAATTTGTAAGTAAATTGTGCAAGCATATTTTTTCAGTAAAATTAACATTTATAATATATAAAATTAAGGCTCCTGAGTAGTCACGTCAGTCATATTGAATCGTGACGCCATAAGTGATACATTGATTTTTCTTGCATACCATGATGAGATCGCTTTAAAACACTTGTAAAAATGGACAAAGACTCCTTATCTTCCTTGATAGTCAGTAAAGAATCAAAAAAGGCACGTAAAGTGTTTAGTTTTTACTTAATGCGCATGTGTAGTCTATTTTCAGGATAGTTTTTAAGGATAGTTTTCGTCCATTTTTACAAGTGTTTTAAAGTGATCTCATTTCATTTCAGCAAATTCTCTTTGTTTATAAATGACTTGCAAGCAAAATCAACGTGTCGCTTATGATGTATTTCTCGCTTATGACGTTACGATTCAATATGACTGGAGTGAGTATTCAGAAGCCCTAACACATTTTATTCATTTATTTTAGAAATTTTTCACGTTTTAAAATACACAATTTTTATATTATTTGTCCATTTACTCATAATTATGTTATTTTAATACTAATGTCTCCTGCACACTGGATGCGGAAAATGTGACGCGGTAGTTAATAAGCTTACAGTCCCTAATATTATTGGTTATCGCGTCGCATTTTCCTATGCAGCAAGTGTTTCCGCGTTCAGTGTGCAGAAGTCATTAGAGATGTTGAATATCAATTTAATCTAAAATATTCAAATAACGCAATTACATTATACGTTAAATTAGCATTCAGATATATTAAAAAATAAAAAATTTTAACAAGATTTTAATAATCGGTTTTAATAGATACAAAATGTTTCCAACTGTATATGTAAAATAAAAAAATAAAAAAAAGGAAGGAAAAAAGAAGTTCGGAAAATAAGTCAAAAGATAGTTAACAATTAAAATGTTCAAAATGTCACGAGCAGTGGAAAATTTAAAACACAAATTTGAAACGAATTCCTTTTTCTCGTAGTTACATATTGTAGAATTCCGTCTGCTTTGTATTGTTTAACTATTAAGATTATGAGTACAAAAATATTATTAAAGAAACCAAGATCCGCTTTGTCTGAATAAAGTCTTTACTTTTTTGCTTTGTGTTATCACACATATCGATCAATATTGCACTTGTCATTATTAAGATTATATCTTCCTTATTGTTTAGAATGGCCAAATACCAGCAACCATCGACCGTTAAAAGGAATTTAGTTAGGTCCAGATGTCAAACGTGGACTTCGGATATCAGAGACAGACTTATGTCACCAAATGCATTGTGTAAGCTTTTTACATCCGCTTTCGTCATACACTTAATTTTCCTTAATAGATGTACTTGAATATATTTTTGAATTACAGATCGAGGTATCAGGAGAAGCACGAGCACGGGAGCCGTACGGAAGCCATGGCGATGACGAGATAGAGTGCCTTATGACATTGATTAAACGATACACAAGTTTACTGTTAAAAAGCGAAATACGCATGCAGAGTACAATAATTATGTTATCTACAGCGCTTTTTAGCTACTTTTGCCTTCAAGAAGTGCACTAGTGCCTGATTCTGACAAATTTATTTTATATTACCATTGCATTTCTGAACTGAAATATGATACTCAACTGTGATACGTGTATATTCAACATATATCGCTTCCTATTTTCAATTTATTGAAGCTAAAATGAAGATTTATTATATAAGGATGAAACATATAGGCAATAAATTGATTTTATTGTCGATTAATTACTGGGATAATTTTCTCTATAATAAAGAACACTGCTTTTTTTAAATCATGTACTGTAATGACTAGAGATTCTCTAATCAGTCTGGTCATCAAAGAGCAACCTATGATTGGTCCGACATTTTTCATCAAATTCGTTTTGTAGCTAAAGCGAGATAGCACATATCTTTGAATATATCTTCTCCGTTTCATCACTGCAGAGCGATATACAACATATTTTTTCTCACTCGTACAATTTTGAAAAGAAATGTCGGATTCCTTTTATCTTATTCCTTGTTATGGCCAGATTCTGTGAAGGAAGTCTAATATTGAAAAGTTGCCATCTTTACGCTCATCTTCCGCTCGAATGTTGTTCAAATTGTCGCGAAACAGCCGTATCCGGTTGATACATTTCTGAATAGATCACCTATCATCGTTTTATTGTTGTGATTTTATAAAGAAAGATCTTACGATCGATCATTCAGAACTACAAGTTTTTCTTCGTTATGAATATTCGCGATCTTGCGCTTTACGATGACTAAACCACCGCCGCCAGTGCCGCTACCAAGAATGACTTGACTTGCGCGTATCGAGACTATCGAGTATTTTCCCCGGAGTTAAAGACCCCTACGGGTTTCCGTTGGCTTCCGACTGCTTCCGACTGCTTCCAATTCCAACCACTTCCGACAAGCTCCATCGAGCTCGTCGTTACTCGCCATTCTGCAGAACGTGAGACCGAGTCTGCGCCATGCCTCGTAGAGGCGTGTCCTCTAGCTCGCGCACGTTCGTATTTAGTACAACATAGAAGCAGCCTTTACCAGCCTTTACCAGCTTTTACTCGTCCACAGTCTTTTACGGCGGAAAGGCGGGTGCGCGTGTGAAAATTCATATCTTGAGGAAGGGAGAAACGCAAAGAAAGGAAAGGAAGAAACAAGAGGGTAGCGGTAGCTAACTAGCTGCTGTGACCGATCCATCGCCGTCGCCGCCGCCGCCGTTGATCTGGCAACGTTAAGGGAAGAGCGCAGTTTCCAGTAGATAGAGAATGTAACGATTTCTGTGAGATCTTCTCGTGAGGCAAGGAAGAGGAAGGAGAGGAGAGAAGAGAAGAGACGAGGCGAGCAGCCTGCAGCGATCGGTGGCGATTTTCTAAATTTAGGGGGAGGGCCGCTTCGTCATCGAAGAGGGAAGTTTATGGCGTGAGGTGTTATTGGTGCGCAAACAGACTCACCCGTTCTCTTCGCGGAAAAGAGCTGAAGCTCATCGACAGTACAGGTAACTGCTTTTCATTGTTTTCGCTCGGCTCGCAAGAGCGAAGCAAACCATTTGTTTGTCATCCGCAATTAGCTCTCTGTGAAGTCTCTTTTTTTCCTTTATTTATTTTTGTTATTCGGTTCCGTTCGAAACACGCAGCGCACACAAACGTGCACGCGAGGAGAGATTAGGACAGACTCGTCTTTCCTTCACGACTGACAAGACGGAGAAAATAGCATGTGTACTTTGCGCATTTCGACGTAATGCTGCTGAGGGTACACGGGTGCGCGGTCTTGTTCGAAAACATAGAAGACTCGCGCGCGCAGTCCAAATTGTACGTGGCGGCCAAGCTTTCGCGTCATCACCATCGCGAAATTCTGTTTCCGAGAGACGGACGTAGATCGCGAACGGGCAGGATAGTTTAGGTACACATGCGGTGCCTCCACAGCCGCGGTATTTTGAGTTGTATCTTCAACGATACGTAACTTCCTTTTGCGATGGAATCTCCTCCTTTCCTTCCATCCACGACCCCAATATCTCCCGTTCGTTTATCATCCAAGGATGCTCATCCGCGCAAATTTGCGCAAATTTGCGCCCGTCCAGCAGATCTCTAATCGTCGATATCGTCATTTAGCGCCGTTCGAGCCCGCCAAGCCAGCCCGGCCGAGCATTTCGAGCAATAGCAACAGTAGCAACAGCAACAGAAGCGGCTCGCATAGGTTCGTTATCGATCGCGCGCGAACGGTCACATACCGTTTCGCCCGGCGTTGTTTACATGTAGATGTGCTCGCGTCTGGCAACAGGTTACCTGTGCGACACATCAGAAACGATCTGACCGACTTTACGCGACTTATGCCTGTTCTACAATAGGGTTGGAAGTAAATTATAAGAAATTAACAAATCGTAGTTGATTATTTTTCTCATATTCAACTATGATTGGCCAATTTCATACGATTGAAGCGATCGTGCTTCTGGCTGCACCTATTTAGTACTATGACCGCTTACTGAACGCTCAGTGAGCTTTTGAATCTAGTCTATATTTTTAGTTCTAATGGAATATGCCAATCAGATGCAAGAGCTCACTAAGCGCTCAATCAGCGGTTGTCTGTTTTGTCTATACATTCATAATCGTATACTCAAATTCATTGCACGTTCTTGCTGCAAATCTCGGTCACGGACGTTTATTTCGTATCGTTATCGAGGATAACACTTTTCTTTTTCGCGTTAGAGGAAAGAGGATTTTTTTAGGAAATGGAGAATTACTTTTTAAAAGTAACAGGTTACAGTTACGAGTTACGAGTTAAAAGTAACTCGTTGCTTGAGAAAGTAAGGGTGCGCTCCGTTGCACGCATAATACGCATAGACTACATAGAGAACCGTTTCGTTTCAATCAATGCACGCATCAATGAATACTGATAGCGTACAAATTTTCTTAAATTCTCTCCACTTCTCGTGCATCAGCTACAGCAGCTCGAACGTCAAGTTTAATGCGAAGTTGATGCGAAGTTGATGCGAAAAAAAATTCAAAAGCCTTTTGCCACCTTTTGCTCGGATTTACAGTGTAATAATAATGGAAAGTTATTTAATCGAATTTCCAATCATCATTGAAATAACAAAGTTCTCACCCTTTTTGTCAACCGAGAAACTGCTGTGACAGCGACTCAAAGTATCTATTAAAATATATACAATCTCGTAATAACCTCAATAGTAAATATCTTATTGTTATCCAAGATAGCATCCATTTTTTTTTCAAACGCATGGTAAGCCGTTCCGTTTCCAATGCAAAATACACGCATTATCATGTGCATTATCGGAATGATATTAATGGATGTATCCAGAAGCACTGCTAATTAAGCGCTCAGTGAGCAGTTGTGCTTCTGGATGCACTTAAAGTACGCAACACATTGAATATGTGATCTATGCACTTAATGTGTGCTACGGAACGCACCCTAACTTTTCGTTATTTTTTCGTTACTTTTTTAAAATCGACGATCATCAATCACAGCGGACGAGTGACAGCCCAGAGGCTGTTTAGTCTTAAGAGCTATGAGTGGCTTGTGTCCAATTGAACCGTGTCCAATCATATGCAAAGTAACGATAAAAGTAACTGTAAAATTCGTTATCATTAAAAAATATTATATAACTACATTACCGTTACAATTAGCAAAAAAAAGTAACGCAGTTACCAGTAAAGTTATCATAAAAATAATTCGAACTGTAACTGTTACAAGTAATGAGTTATTTCTATTCCCTAGGTCTTCTAGCCAGATAGTCTGTTTTTTAATAGCTAAGAAAAATAATTTCGGGTTGAAAGCTTCTTTTTCCAAGCACACGATGCTCTGGCACTTTCTTTGTGCAAACGTAAACACGGATCGGTCGATGACTGCGAAATAGGTACTGTCGCGTTAAAAAATACATCTCATCTCACGGGATCGTGAGACAATGGCTATGTTCCAAAATTGACTGTCGGTATAGAAAATCTGTAATGCACATAAACTGAAAATTTTCAGCGCTGGCAGTAAATTTGAAACTGTTTGGAATACAGCCAACAATACAATATATCGGATCATACTCAATGTGTATATATTATATATATATTTTATATATATATATTATATATATATATATATATATGTATATCGGTTGCTATACACAGTATAAGGATATACAGTAGGGACAAGCAGCGTCGGCACCTTCGATCTTTTTCAAACGAGTTTTTAGGGTCCGCTATGTTTTTGATGACCAAATACTATCAATAATATCAATAATATTTGAACTACCGCTTGAACATACCAAAAAAAAAATGAGATAGAAAGTCGTAACTTTTGAGAATCTTCCACCAAATTAGTGATTAGTCAGGTACATCCACGCACAGTCACATTGCATAAAATTAATTGCTGTAATCGACTATTCAGGAAACACGGCAATGTCTCGTCGCTATGACAAGCGCAGCGATATGCCATGGCGCGATTGCAATAACGGAGAAGCTATGGATTCTCTGCTTTGATTGGGATTGGTACCATCAAAAACATGGCCGCTTATGATGCGCAAGCAAATATGCGCGGCTGAATGGAAAACGGTGTCTTGTCCCTACTGTATATCCTTATACTGTGGTTGCTATCTTTGGGTGAGTTTTTAATTCATCGATTGATATCAATCGCATGAAGCGCAAATGCATCAAAGAGTTTCTTTTATTCATCGGTTAAATTAATGTATTTTTATTTACAGCGTTGAAATTATCGCATATCCATCAGATCCATCGACTAATTTAATCGATGGACTAATGAAATTGATGAAATTTCTGATAGAACATAAGTAGAGATATATTTTTTAATTTGAAATATTAATTACGATTATTGATTAATCTTGTATTTTATGGGCACTATATGTGGAAAAATACACACACACACATACACACACACACACACACACACACGCACGCACGCACGCACGCACGCTCGCACGCACGCACGCACGCACGCACGCACGCATACAATATTATAATTTAATAAAAAAAATGTTCGAAGATAAATCTCTTTTTCTGATTCCTTTTCTAATTCTTCATCTTCAATTACCAACAACAGTGATAGTGATATGAATTTATTATTAATTATTATTAATTAAACGTAAACGTGTTAAGCACATAAAAATTGATAATTTCTTTTCAAGAATAGTGCCTTTATATTCAAATATAGATTTTAAAGCACATTTTCGATTATCTAAATTTTTAGAAATTATAGAATTTCAATTGAAATTTGTATAGTAGAGTGATTATAATAGCAGAAAATATGTAATATGTGAATAATATATAAAAATATATAAAATATGAGGCATCTTATTAATTATTGTTTAAAGTTTTAGTTTAAAAATTAATTTATGGCATTTATTGTAAATTGACACATTAAATTGAATTCAGTTTTGTCATTATTTTCATCAAACCGTTCTTCAAAGTAGACTATAAATTCATTCATCGGAGACGCCATGTTATCAATTGTCCGATGAAAATGTGTAGACTTATGTTAAATTAAAAAACTCACCCTCTTCCTGCCAGAGATTTCACTATTATCTTGCCGGAGATCGATTGCCTATCAAAATTGTATAAAGTGTCCCGTAAGTTTTGATAAAACGCTTATATGTAGATGGAGCGGATTAAACTGACTCGAAAACTCTACCATTTAGCAATTTTCGCAATAGTTAACGAGATATTAATTTCTATTATTGTCGAATAAGACGGATAAATTCGACGCATAAGGCAATTTTAAAATATTTTTTTGAGTTCTTTATGAAATATTTTAAAGATTTTTTTAAGAATTTTTTAAAGATATCCTATATAAATCGTTTTACGCGTCGATTTTAAATATTTTGCTCATTGAGTAATTAAAAAAAATAGCGAAAATTGTAAAACAATAGAGGACTTTTTATTCAATTTAGTCCACTCTGCCTACATATGAGTTCTTTGTTAAAATTTACTAGACATCCTGCATTGTATAAATCTTGATAACTCTTTTTTTAAAGAATGCACTACAAGATACAATTTTGATACGCAATCGATCTCCGGTAAAATAGTGGAGTCTCCGACAAGAAAGTCGCAACTATGTATCAGATTGCATTCTACGAACTTGCGTCATATTCGAAAATCGCCTGTGTCATATTCGCGGAAAGCGTAATCCATTTTGGCAAGATTTGCTGGCCATGAATCACAATTGCGCGTTTTGTGTAATGGATGTAAACGAAACAAAACGAGAAAGAATAATCGTGCCGCTGTCGATCGCTGTCATTGTCACGTCTCGTGCGCACATATGTTTGCATTATAAATTCGGTGTCGACATGTTTCACCGCGAGAACCAAGCTCCGCGTTTGGCGATGCGCCAGACGACGACGACAATAACGGTGTGAATAGGTATCGCGATAATTTCGCGAAATGGTAAGCCTGTGGGCCGTTCATATCGAGATGTGTGATGCAACGAACTCGCACTGCGAACAATTATCTATACCTTTACGGTAAACATTTTTAAAACATAGTAAATTCTTTAAGATGTTCATTAGCATCATCATTAAATATTACTTGTCAATTTGTGACATTATGTACTCCAGCTTTAATTAGGACTGTGTTTCAAGTCCGACAAATAATCGTTTCAACTGAAAGTTTTGAATAATAACCTTCTTTGCTCATTTGTGTTGAATTCTTTCTTTTTTATTTTTTTAAATCTTTGTTTTGTATACTCCATATTTTGTTAATTTTATTGCTTCTGTAAGGAACAATTATGTTGTAAATCTGTATATCTTAACGATCTATCTTGAGAGGATCCTCATTTTGGAGCATTTAATAAATAATGTGGTATATATTATCTATTTATTTCTATCTCTCTCTCTCTCTCTCTCTCTCTCTCTCTCTCTCTCTCTCTCCCTCTCTTCGATTACTGTTCAGCAGTCTTCATAGATCTGATAGATCAGCAGAGATTCAGGATTAAGTGTTTGATGCATGCGTATGTTTTATATTCAGTCTACATAAAGACTATATATCATACTATTATGGCTTACTGGATTGATTGACTGCAGATGATAGAAGAGAATATCAATTTGGCTGTTTTCTATATTCAATCCTTAAGTCTCTTGGAACTACCTGGCCGATAAACTGAATTTCTGTTCGAGACCTCGAGCCACTTCTCGTGTCTTTTCTCTTGATCTTACCATTCCCATCATCTTACCAACGTTCATTTATTCATGCCGCTTTCTTAATATAGAATCCTCTTCCTAGTAGGATCAGGGCCTCTCTCTTCTTTCAAGCACGCCCTCTTCTCATTTGCAGCGTCGCGGGGAACGCTAGAATATCATCCTAATTCGCGTTTAAGTTTCAATATTGTTTTGCCTACATTTGCTCTTCATACAATTAACTCTATGCTTTAAGCTATTATCATCTATAAGCCCTAAATTCTGCTTACTTATCCTTACTTTACTCACTTTTACTATTACGTTTATTTTTATTTTTTATTTTTTTGTATTTTTCATTTTCATCTTTATCTCTATTGTCGTACGTAATATTATTATTCAATCATTGCTTATCTCGATATCGTTGTTAAAGTTATAATCTCCTTATTGTACTGGTTAGAGAGCTCGAACTGCCTAGAACTGCAATAAACGCTCAATCAATCAATCAATCAGTCTCTTTCACACTTTCTCTCTTTCTCTCTTTTTCTTTTTTTCAATATCTCTTTCTTTCGAGAGGATTGCGGAATTGCAACAGGAAGAAGCGAAATCGAGAAATAGTAGACTTTGAATAAAATGGGTGTTAATGGATATATGGTGAACGCGATGCGAAAGCGCGTAATTAGAACACTGGGGAGTTAGTTACGTCACGAAGCGTTTCTGCGGATGGAATACGCCCGGGGGTGAAGGTCTTCAGGGATCGGAAAAGTGTCGTCTTCCTATTAATGTAATACGGTTTTATTCGTGTTGATTCGCGTGTCCGTGAATCAGATACTTACGCGGAATATCTTGCTTCTACAAAACATTCCATAACTTCAAGCAGGGCATTAATAATTCGTTACTCGATTAGTGCTCCAACTAGTCCATTCGTTTACTTTTCTCTCAACTTTACGTCGATATATCTGCTAACACTTTACGCGACTCTTGTTACTTCATTTACAGATCCTCCCTTGCAGAATGACAAATATACTTTTCCCCTTGTATTTTCTCTCTCTCCTCCTCTTTCTTTGTTTTTCTTTTTTTCTGCATCGCAAATGTCTATTTTTTCCAGCGTTTTTTCTGTCTCATTTTTATGTATTGTAAAAGAAAGAAAAAAAGAAATCAGTCGATTTGTCACGAGAGAGACCGGAGGAGAGTTGCGAGAAATTAACTTCGACTTAATTTTCATCCTTTTTCTGGAGAGTGATAGTAATAGTAGTAGTAGCAGTAGTAGTAGTAGTAGTAGTAGTAGTAGTAGTAGTAGTAGTAGTAGTAGTAGTAGTAGTAGTAGTAGTAGTAGTAGTAGTAGTAGTAGTAGTAGTAGTAGTAGTAGTAGTAGTAGTAGTAGTAGTAGTAGTAGTAGTAGTAGTAGTAGTAGTAGTAGTAGTAGTAGTAGTAGTAGTAGTAGCAGTAGTAGTGGTGATGGTGTATTTCTCTATGACGAAGCGTGTTTCTCGTGGACTTTGTCGCAGCACACATACGTGGCTCATACAGTAGTATATAGTGCACACTGCAACTCTCTTGTGTCCTCGTGTGTACTTTGCGTTTGCGTTCTGCAAAGGGTATGGGAGATGGTTTTATTGATCGTGGAGCAGGAAACGCTTTTGCGGCGCCGCGCATTGTGATCGTAAAATGAAGGAGCATCCACGGAGTCAACCTTGAGATTTTTCTCGAGATACAGAGGGGACACGCGAGTTCTCGCGAACTGATTCTCGCTCCGGGTCATTGGTATCGATTCTCGGTGGTGTTTTTAATAACAGACACTACGTTTAAATTATCGGACGTACAGTAATTCCCTGCGGTCGATGCGGAAGAAAGAAGACGAAGAGATTTGTATTTCGCTGACAGTGAATGACTGTCTCATAGTGACGCGAAATAAGACGCGAGGTCTTCTCGATTGTATTACGAGAAAATCTGCTTTTATTCTAGCGACTTTTTCCTACTTTATATCCTCGCAAGTCAGATATCAAATCGAGTTGGAACCATAACTAATTCTTTACAGATTGTACCAAAAGGCATGGAGGGGCGTTGCATTAGTCTACAAAAAGAGTATCCGATTATATATTTACTGCACGACATGCCCTTTTACGAGGAACGTGTTTCATTACACGTATAAATAAAACACGTAAAAAATGACACACGATAAAAATGTATAAAAATGATTAGTTAAATCAACTCGAATTGAAGTAAACCAACTCAATCTTAGAGCGTTAAATATGACATAACTGTCGGATTGTGTCAAGAAATATTTTAACCTTTAATATTTATTTTGTATCTAATAAACATTGAATTTAGTTTTCTAAAATATTTATTCCCTTACGAAAAAATACACCGAAGGCGTTAGCGGCCGTCACTTAAATTAAATGTTAACTTCCAAATAAACTTTCATCTTGAAGATTAACACTTAATTTGAGTGTTATTTCGGACCGCCACTGCCTAGTTCGGTTTTTTTTTGTAAGGGTTAAATTAACTAAACTATTATCCAGTGAGAAATAATAATGAAATCGATGTCGAGTCGATTTGATGATTTCGACGTCGAATCGACATCGAATTGATTAATTAGTAGTCTCCCTGAAAAAAATGATTATCGCCATGATGTAGAAGTGCATAAAAATGATTTAAATGATTTAAACATTTCCGCTTTATACAGATGATGTTGAATCTCTCTTACGAATACACGCGTCATCTGTTGATAGCTATGCAAAACACTCTCTCGTTCTAAACTAAAATGTTCAATCAATAACTTATTAAGTTCCTGTTACTTTTATATCGGTTACTTTTACGTTACATTTATTTTCATTTATTATCAATAATGATTAGGGAGGGGGGAGTTGGTCACGAGTGGTTGTAGTGTACAAAAATTACCCTTGATTCAGATTACCTTTAAATGACCTCGTATTACTTAAGATTACCTAATTATTTCAGATTATCAAATACTACCTCACATTATCCAAGATTATCTTAGAGTATTTAAAATGTCATATTTTCTAAGATTACCCGAGATTTTTCGAAATTTACTTTGCTCATCTAAGATTATCTTATATCAAGTACATATAGTATTATTTCTTCAGATCACTCTAGAATATCACTATGATAAGTATCTTCGAGAATATCGATTTTAGATTTCCACTGCTAAAGAAAAAAAATGCAATTTTACAAAACAAATATTTATTGCAGGAACACAAAAATATAAAAATTTTACAAACAGAATACATATTATATGTATACAGGGTGTTCGGAAATTCAATCGACCATATTCGAGGCAGGTAGAGCGGATTAAACTGAGTCGAAAAGTTCTCTACTATTTTGTAATTTTTGCAATAGTTAACAAAATATTAATTACTAAAAATTGCTGAATATTGGTTTTCAATAATTTTTTTCTCAAATACTGTCAACTTTACAGAAAAACTGTAATAGACAAAAATTGTTTATTTTCTTCTCATAAAGTTCTGGGATTTTTTTATAGAATTTTTTCAGAATTTCTTATTTTCTCATGTTAGTAAAAGAGTTAGTTGCCAATAAGAAAATGCAGTACTAAAAAGTTGATAAAAAATTCTGAAAAAATTCTAAGAATTCTATTCAATATTCGGCAATTTTTAATATCTTGTTAACTATTGCTAAAATTGCAAAATGGTAAAAGACTTTTCGATTCAGTTTAGCCACTCTACCTGTCCACGAGTGCAGTTGGTTGAATTTCCGAACAACCTGTAGAGATAGTAACAAGTTTTGACTATTCGTAACATTTGAGATTTTTTAATAACAATACAACAATACAACTAACAAAACAATATTCAATTGAATATAAATATATAATAAGTATTTTATAAAATAAAAAATATTTTTAAAAAACATCAATAATAACACAGACTCTTTGTCAAACAATATCACAACTTATTGTTAGTGTTAAATTAAAAATTTTGCTAAGATTTATTTGATCGATCTGTTAAAACAGTGCTCGGCACTAGATGTACATTTTGAGCTAATTCCTGTGGGCGACGCCTACTGTCCCCCCATTACCGCTCTTGATTCGTTGGCTTTGCCATGTACGTGACGCTTTGGCTCAGGAGCGTCCCTATATTATACAGAGTATTCAAGAGATAAAAATTGTTTAATTTTTTCTTATAGAGAGAATTTTTTCAGAATTTTGATCAACTTTTTAGCATTGTATTTTTATATATATATATTGGCAACTATTAGGTCATTTAAAAAGTATCCGCGGTTTTTGTTCAATTTTTGAATGAAAAAACCGCGGATACTTTTTAAATGACCCAATATTTTTACCAATATGAGAAAATGCGATACTAAAAATTCTGAATAAATTTTCAGAATCTATAAAAAGAAAATAAACAATTTTTGTCACTTGTTGTTTTTCTGTAAAGTTGATAGTACTTAAGTAAAACAATTATTGAAAATCAATATTCGATGATTTTTAGTAATTTATATCTTGTTTAACTATTGCGAAAATTGCAAAATGGTACAGAACTTTTTGATTCAGTTTAGTCCGTGCTCTACCAGCACACGAAATATTTGACGATTATTCTAGGACACCCTATATACATGTCAGGATCATATTTTTTGCCGATTCAATTATCATTAAAGAACATCTTTCTTGGTAAATTATATTATTTTTTTTTAAATGATGCTTACCAAAAGTTGTAGATAAGGATGCATTTCGTAATTTTTAAACGCTTGTGTATTCGTACTCTGAAAGAGAAAGCATTATAAGATGTGGTACCCCGAAAACTTAACGTTAACAATTCTTAGATTATAAAGAAGCCATACAAACTCAATTTTTTTACGTCAAAAATTGATTGAAAATATATATTATTGTAAAAAGATATAAAAGGCTCGTTTATGACGTTCAGTAACTTCAAAAATCGAAGATTACTTTAGATTTATTCCTCAGATTATTTGAGATTATTTTAAGAATACCTAGAATTACCTACAGATTATTTGATATTATCTTTAGATTAGGATTTTAGTTAGGGTTTCCTATTAGATTACTCAAGATTACCTGCTAAAGATTATATAGACTTACCAAAAATTACCTTGGTTTACTTAAAATTTCGTTGGATTGCCGCTGAATTACCTAGCCCTTGTAGAAAAATTACCCTCGTGGCCAACCCCTCGTGATTTAATCAACTTTGTAAATATGCTTATGATTGTGCCGCTCCATCATTGAATTTATACGTAATTAATTAATTAATTAGTTCAATGTACTTTTCTCTAGATTCATTTGATCTTCTATGCAGAATTATTATAGCATATGCAGTTCAAATCACCCTTCTTGTAATTGAATGAATCTCTAATATTAATACATTTAACTACAAATCAATTAACCTTTGATTTCGACTAAATTTTAGAGTACATTGTACTATGTTGAAGTTATTCATGTGTTATATTTGATTATTCTTTTTTATTGATTCGAGTTCACCTCAAAGTGCATTCCTAAAACTTAGTCCTTTACACTTTGAGTTTTTTTAATAGTGTACGACATAGTGTAAGACGTAAGCATTTCGTGATGACTTTGATCATATACATTTGTACGTGAAGGAGCTTGGAGAAAAGAAAAAAAAAAGAATTCAAATGAATACAATGAATAAGTGAAGAACACAGAAGTCATATGATATCAGAAGGACATGCATTATCATAACTATATTTACACTGAAAAAAATGTTTGGTTGAAAATAAATAAACCAGAAGATTCTGAAATCAATCAGAATTTCGATTATCTCAACTAGAATTTTAATAGATTTAATCAGAAAAGTTTTGTTCTGCGAGACATAACAATTTTTCATCATCTGAATCACGTATGTACACATCTCTTTCTTTGTCTTTCGCTTTTGATTTCCGCAAGAAACGTTTACTTTCTGCTTATATTTTTACCTGTAATCGAAAAAAACATGAAGGAGACAAAAGGATTAATAAGGGAACGTTTTTGGATGTAAAGAATTGATCTTGATGAAGCTTGGTGATCATATTGAGGAATCAAAACTAAGTGTAACGTATATTTTATTTTTTGTCCAAATTGCTTTTCTTGACCACTAGAGAGCGCTGAACTTTTATTCAGGTATTAATCAATATTGCATGAAATGCTTCCTAAAAAAAATTAAAAACTTTTTCAAAATTGATTAAATAAAACAAATAAGATCATCAAAGTGTCCTTGAGTGATCTTCAAAAGAAACGAATTGCAAATAATGAGAAATAATTCATTTATTACTATTTATTATTATTTTTCTATTAAATATTCATTTTTTATGACGCAGAATCATTACAATAATGGATTCTGTGAAAAAATTCTTTGAAACACATAGGTTTTGTACATCACGCACATAATATAATATTGAGTCATCTAAAAAGTATCCGCGGTTTTTTGTCACTAGATAGT
>NW_011627008.1:520274-536523 GCF_000204515.1 Acromyrmex echinatior | reverse complement strand
AGCAGTTGCGTATCGCGACGTGAAGTCAATTTTATCATATAATATTATTAGGAGAATTACATTTTTTTTGCATTTTGGAGGCAAAATTGCCATAAAAGTTTTGTTTGCGGGAAGTTGTCCGAAATGATGTATTATTCAACATACTAAAAGTCCTAACTATCATCGGACTTGGAAAACTTTCTAGCCTCAAAAAATTGATAAAAAATTGATAAAAAATGCGGTTTTTTAAAAATATTTAAGAAAGTATTCATTTTATCGAAATAAAGGACATTATCAAAAAGAAAGCTGATAAAATTACGAACAATTTCATGTTTTATTGAAGATTGTACGATCAATATTTTCCGTAACAGAATTTTTTAAAGAATGTTGTATTTTTGGTCATTTCGAGAATAAAGCGATTTTTCACACTTTTTTTGTAAATATCTCAGACCTGGATGCTTTTATGTACAAAATACTTGTTTTAAAAATTGAAGGTTATTGAATTTCCTACAAAATCATTTTTTATTCGTCCTTGTACGATCAATAGTTTCCGAGATTTTAAGAACGTTTCTCTTTATTTTTGAATAAAACTTTTTTTTAAAGTTTTATGTAAATATCTCGGATTTAGCTACTTCTATCTATACTTTATCAAATCGAAAGATTTTTAAATTCCCTATAAAATTATTTTTTATTGATCCTTATACAACAAATAGAGATATAAATAAATTTCAATGAACAACTTGCTTGTGACTTATCATATGTAGAAAATGCACAGTTTTAAAAGGTTATGGAATTAGCTTGAAAATGATTTTTTGTTCAACCTCGTACGACCAATAGTTCTCGAAATACAGCGTTTCAAAAATATTATGAGACTCTCAATTTACATTCAAATATGAGTTTATTTATGATGAGTTTATTTATAAGTATATAATTGAAAATAATTGGAAAAAATAATTCGCATTTTTCTCAAAGTTTACACGTATTTACATTCTAGTTGTGTATCTAAAATTTATTTTTGGAAAAACAACTTTGAGAAAAGTTGCTTTTTTCAACATTTTTGAAAAAAATTTATTCTCCGTAACTTTTTTATAAATATCTCAGTTTTTAAAGGATTTATGTCAAAAATAAAATATACCAAATTAAAACTTATAAAATTTTCTATAAAATATTTTTTTCTTTCTCCGTCAATTTTTGTGCAAGATACAATTGTTTGAAAAAAAAGTTTTTAGCGACGATTTTTTGACTGAAAATTAAGTCCACAACTTGTGTAAAAACGGTATATTTGAAAAAATGTTAGAATGAAGGCACTTTTTGATCTCTTCGAATTTGGCGTTTGATTTATATTTTTAGGACTAATAGTTTCGGAAATACTTATAACTTCGACAGGTACGATGTTATTCAGACTGCTAATAACTCTGATAGTGTAACTCTGATTGGTGCAAAGGCAAAGTAAAGTGTGATACAGGGTATTTCACGAGAAAGGATCAATATCTTGGGAGGTAATAGTATCGATCATTTTAAGCAGAAATGTTTACATGAACATGTGTCCTATTTCGAAGAGTTAGTTTCCGAGATAGGGCGAATTCGGCGTGCAATTGCCTCTGGGCCTGCTGCGCAAAATTGTTGGTAAAAAAGAAACACTACATATTTTTTAAAATAATTTATTGTTCAACTGATATATTTTTAAAGTTTATAATAAATTTTCAAAAATTTCATTAACACAATGCATTTTTCAACTCTTGTAAGAACATGACGTGTTGCTTGCCTAAGCACATCGCACCGTTCTTTTATACAGGCAGTAACATGCCTTATCTGAGCGAGCAATTCGTCTCGTGTATTTATTTTTCTTTTGTACACTTCATCCAACCCCAAATAAAAATCTAACGGAATAAGGTCTGGAGATCTTGGTGGTCAATAAATCGCACTGCTATGATCAATCCATTGATTAGAGAAAGTGATGAGATGTTGTATCATAAATTGGGTATGATGAGGAGTCATGTTGAAAGTACATATTACACCGTAGTGTAAGGAATGTGTAGTCAAAGGAATGTTCTCTAGTTGTTCTGGTAATGTATTTTACAGAAATTCCAGGTAATTTTGTCCTGTCATATGATCTTCTAAAATAACTGGACCTATCAACATGTCATCGATCATACACATGACACATTGATAGAGAAACGTACTTGAAAATTTGTTTCCGTAATACAATGTGAATGAGTGATGATTGTATGTTATTGTATGTTATTGATGTATGTTGTTTATTCCCCGTTACGCGTAAATGTAGCTTCACCAGTGAATAATATAAAAGGAAGCAATTGACGATTGGTACATCCACCAATGACAAAATTCTACGCATAGCATTGTTTCCTCTGTGAAGATTTTGGACACGCTGTAGATGAAATGGATACAAGTTCATATAGTATTCGCCATACACGTGTATGTTGTATACCGAGATGTGTAGCAATTCTTCGCATGCTAATACTCGGACTACGCTGTATCATTTGAATAATGTTTTCCTCTTCGTTCACATTTCGCTGATATCCTCATTCAGATATATTGGATCATCTAAAAAGTATCCGCGGTTTTTTGTCACTAGATGGTATTGATGGTCATATATCGGGCAACACTAATCCGATTGTGTCAAACGAACGCGCGTCTGAAAGATGACATTTTAGGTTACATTTTTTGTAGCGAAACACTACTAAAACGCAACGAAATCGACTCATTTCTGAAGCAAATCATCACAGAATGATGAAAAATGGGTGAAATAAGAGAATATTGTTCGTAAAAGATCATGGAATAAGCGCGGCGAATCATCACAAACGACTTCAAAGCCTGGATTAATGGCAAATAAGGCTGTGTGTATGGAAGGATTGGAAGGGAGTCGTCCATCATGAGGTGTTACCACATGGCCTAACGATTAATTCAGAGCTCTACTGTTCACAACTGGATAGATTACAGGAAGCGATTAAGGAAAAACGACCAGAATTCATTAACAGAAAATGTGTTGTCTTCCATCATGACAACGCAAGACAACACATATCTTTGATGACGCGCCAAAAATTGAGGGAGCTTGGTTGGGAAGTTTTGATGCATCCACCGTATAGCCCTTGCACCATCTGACTACCATTTGTTTCGATCTCTGCAGAACTCTCTTGATGGAAAAACATTGGCCGACAAAAGAGCTGCCGAAAATCATTTGAAAAAGTTTTTCGCCGATAAATCACAAAAGTTCTACACGGATGGAATTATGAAATTATCCGAAAAATGGCAAAAGGTTATAGATAATAATGGCCAATATATACTTGATTAAAATTGATTTTCAATAAAGAAAAATTTCATTCAAAAATTGAACAAGTAACCGCGGATATTTTTTAGTTGACCCAATAATATGAACACTGGGTACCACTTTCACGTAATCTATTGAAAATCTTAAAAAACACTCTCCGATTCGGAATTCTGCGTAGAAAAGCGTCGATATTCTCTAAGCAGCAGAGGCACTACCATCGCAGAAGCCGTAAACATACAGCATATCTGCATATTCGACATGTGAATATGTGCGGCATTTTTAACAATGCTTCTAACGTTACAATCAACATTGACTGTTAATTGTAACATTGTAAATGCTTAATAGGTCACAGCGAAAACAGAAAATAAACAGCGACGCCAAAAGAAGTAAGTGAACCAAAAGAAGTGGCATATTGCCAAATTCATCCTATCTCGGAAACCGTTCGAAATAGGACACATGTTCATATGAACATTTTTGCTTAAAATGATCGATACTATCACTTCCCAAGATATTGACTCTTCTTCATGAAGAGTATATACTCCTGTATATATCTTTTTTTCATTCTATCTTAATCAATGAAAATGAGAACATTAACTCTCAGTACATAACCCAAAAAAATTCTTGTGCGTACTCAACTGATTCTAATCCGAAATTTTCTTTTGCTTGTATATATCTTTTGTGCTATAACTTTTTCGTCTTTCTTGCTCAAAAATTCTTGTTTTTCAGTCTTTAAACGGTCAATTAAAAAAAAATTAATTGAAATTAATACATTACAACTCGAGATATTGTACATACAAGCAAAAGAAAATGTCGTTAGAAGTATCTGTTGTGTATGTACTGGGATTTTTTTGGGTTGTGTATTGAGAGTTAATGTTCGCATTTTCATTGATTAAGGTATGAGAACAAAAAAATATATATCACACTTTATTTAGCCTCTGCGGCACCAACCAGTCACTATCAGAATTAGCAGTCTGAATAAGACCATACTTGTCAAAGTTGTATTTTCGAAACTATTGGTCCTAAAAATATGAACCAAACGCTAAATTATTAGGGAATACTATCAATTAAGAGAACAGAAAGTGTCGTTATCCTAACATTTTTCCAAATGTTGGGAACACCGTCTTTACACAAGTTGTGGACCATAATTTTCAGTCAAAAAATCGTCGCAGAAAATTTTTTCTTCAAACAATTGTATCTTGCATGATAAAAATTAATGGAGAGAGAAGAAAAAAAAACATTTTATAGAAATTTTATAAGTTTTAATTTGGTATATTTTATTTTTGACGTAAATCTTTTAAAAATTGAGATATTTATAAAAAAGTTGAAAAAATGTTGAAAAAAGACAATTTTTCTCGAAGTTGTTTTTCCAAAAATAAATTTTGGAATGTAATACGCAACTAGGATCATATGTGAACTTTAAGAAAAATGCGAATATTATTTTTTTCAATTTGATTATATACTTTGCGACCGCACTCACGAGCGTGGTGCAACATCGTCGTCATGCGTTTGTGACCGTAATTTTTTACGGTTTCGCCGATAGTCACAATCTTATGTTTAGTGTCAGCAATATATATATCAAATAATCTGATAAATTCCAATTATTCTTCACTCTCAATACTGATAATTGGACGACAGGCCAATTCACAGGAGAGAGCGTGCCACTCTTTTTCGGAATTAATTAAAAGATTTTACTTAAATTACAAAAATTTCTACAGGATCACGAACGCGGACAGATTTAATAACCGACTGTTCAGCCACGAGATTGGTAGAGGAGATGGTTCGTGGCCGGGAACGGAGGATATTTTATTTTATTTTGGAGAACAAGCAGGGTGATACAACAAGAAAATATGCAGAGTTTGTAACAATAAGTGATAATAAATATATTCTCTCGCTCGTTGTACAGGTCGATGTTGCTTGGATAGATTGGCTATCATGCATTATACAAATCGTTAATGAGGCGGGATTGCCTCTCCAAAGAAAGTTCTCGACACGTTATAGTAGATACGCAGGTTTTCTATCTCGGTGACATAACTTCAAATTTTAGAGTAACTCTATGAATCGTTGATATCGTAATTATTGAATTAAAGAAAATAACCGGAATGCGATAATCTCAGTGGTAGTTAGCCGTGCTTAACGCGTGCAAAATTCCGATCTCGAGCTCGACTGTGAGAATGACGAGAACTATTACGATGAGATTCTAGAATGTACAAGAAATTAACGAAAATCTGAACGATATCGGGATAGCATGATCACGCACTGCGCGCCTGTTATGGCGATGTAGTTACTCGTTACAATATCAGAATCAACGAAATGAGATACTCACGGATACGTGCGATCTCTGATCTAGAAATCGGCGGTTTTATAATACCGGACACTGCGCTCGTCTCATCACGGAATTCTTCTCTAGCGGCTCTCCCACACACACACGACATAGCAATTCGGAATGTCCTGAAACATCTTGTGTTCTCGTACGATTTTTCTCGAGTTCGCCACAGCACAAGTGTCGGGAGCCCACGGAGCTTTTTCATTCGAAATACGGTCCCGAATTTTTTTTCGCCGGTAGCACTGTTATAGCCAAAGACCTGATCGTCATCCATGGCGCGAATATTTAAACCGCAAAAATAAAAGAATCGAAAGTAATTGTTCAGTTTCAGTCACATCCTCTTAAAAATCGATGCAGAAAATACTTATTCTAGTCTTACTTATATGTTCTCATGTCCCTTTATATTGTCATCCCTTTATCAGTCATCGATGTGACAGATTTTCTAAATAGTCGTCAACTTAAACAATTAATATCCGGGACAGAATATTTCTTTTGCTAGAATCGTTCATTTCGTGCAAAACTGTATTGAATGAACCTAATTTTATCAACATTGAAGACGAAGAGGCTAAATTCAACAATTACCTTACAAACTTTTAAAACTGTATAACTTTCGGTGCTTTGAAAAAACTTTTTTCCTTTGCACTTGTTTGCTTACGGTACAAATTAATACAGTATAGCACCTATTTACTGTGATATTTACTTTTTATTTTTTACTGAATTATTTTTAACTCGTGTTTCTTACTTCGATAATATTGTAATTGTGAATGCCATACTTCCACCTCTATCACAATCGAGATTGTCAGCGACAGAAACGCCACGAATTTTTGTGCCGCTGCGGAGTGCACAGTAAGCAGAGATTTTACTCCTTTCTATTACTCCGTGGTTGGGTCCGAGGTTCTTTTGAGAGCATGCAGATACCACAGGCCCACATGATAAACTTATCGCGCCCGATTGGTTGGATCGCGAGCCCTCTCGCGGATCCCGTGCGCGAGTTGTTATCGCGTCGCGCGTCCTGTATCCTTGTACGCGAGAATATGACTGGTGGTTGGCATTTTTTGTGGCTGCTCGCAAGATTCTCCTTTGCATTATTCGGGCGAAGAGCCTCTAAGACTTGATAGGTCCCTCCGTTGAAAAGTTTTTTCTTCCGTATTGAACTTCCACTCCCCGCAGAGATTCCCTTGCGGTAGCGTCAGCGGGGTCTCTTGGTCGGTTTATGGCGAAGAGTGGATTCGTCTCCTTATGCCATTCGAGTCGTTCCCTCTTTAGCAAGTGCCTAGAAGGAATTCCGCAACAGGATCATACGCTCCTAAACAGAATGTTATCACAAAAAGTTAAAGCAGTGTCACCTGCGCGTTACCCTCTCTTGTAGTGATCTCGTGCCTCCGATACGCATCTCCGGTCCTCTTCCTTGACGTCCGTAGAGATGGTGAGACGAAGCTTCATCGTACAAACTATTTCTGTTAACCACCGATAATAAAGTCCTAAAGAAACTTGTAAAAAGAAGAAATAAAATTCCGCGAAACGCAACAGAAATCGCTCGGAAATCGCGATAAGCGGAAATCGCCGCGCTATTGCCCGTCAGATCGAACGACCCTTGTGATGGTGGAAAACGTCACGTCACAACCTGTATTCATAAATACCTTCAATAAACTCATTTGAACGTAAATTGAGGGTCTCATAATTTTTGAAACGCCTCTAGTTCTCGAGAACTATATAACATTAATCATACAAGGTTGAACAAAAAAGCATTTTCAAGCTAATTCTATGTTTTAAAACTGTTTATATACATTTTTTTACATACGATAAGTTACAAGCAAATTATTCATTAAAATGTTTTACAATCTGAGAAAATTTATTTACATCTCGGCATTTATCATATGAAGTTCAATAAAAAATGATTTTGTTGGGAATTTAAAAATCTTTCGATTTAATAATAAGTACGCAGGAGTAGCTGAATCCGAGATATTTGATAATAAGTACGCAGAAGTAGCTGAATCCGAGATATTTACATAAAACTTTAAAAAAATGTTTTGTTCAAAAATAAAGGGAAACGTTCTTAAACTCTATCTTGGAAACTATTGGTCATACAAGGACGAATAAAAAATGATTTTAGTAGGGAATTGAATAACCTTCAATTTTGATAAGAAATATTTTGTACGTAAAAATATTCAGATTTGAGATATTTACGAAGAAAGTGTGAAAAATCATTCTCGAAATGACCAAAAATACAACATTCTTTAAAAAATTCTATCGCAGAAAGTATTGATTGTATGATCTTCAATAAAAAATGAAATTGTTCGTAATTTTATCAGCTTTCTTTTTGATAATGACCTTTATTTCAATAAAATGAATACTTTCTGAGATATTTTTGAAAAACCATCTTTTTTATTAGTTTTTTTGAAACTGGAAAGTTTTCCAAGTCCGCTGGCGGTTAGGACTTTTAGTATGTTGTATAATACGTCATTTCGAACAACTTCCTGCAAATATTTTATGATCAATTTTGCCTTCGAAATACAAAAAAAAATTTAATTCTTTTGAGCTAATAATACTATACGATAAAGTTGGCTTTGCGTCGCGATGTGCCATTATTTAAACTGTCCGAACACGCGTCTTCAACGGGCTGCCAGGCACTTTTTTTATACTCTTTAGGAGCTGTATATATTACCTTCGAAAAAGATTAACTGGTATCGAATGACGTAAGGACACCTCATTTTTTGACATCTTTGACTCGTAGCCAGGCAACTTGCGCAACCGCTTTGCACAGTTAGGCATTGTCATTACTATTTTTTCAATTTTTTCAATAGTGTTTAAATTACTATTCAAAGTAGTTTCAGACGGTATCAAACGACATTTGTGCATCGGGATTTTTGATGACTTTGACAGAATGCAGTCCTGTATTGCAGCCGATCCGGACAGTCAGGCATAGATTTTTTTCTTTTCCATTACCTAGACTAACACCATAAAATATTTCAGCCGGTATCAAATCACGTAGATAAAATCGTCACTAGCTCTCGGATTATAGCGTATTTACTGAAGGGGATCCGAATCGAGGGTCAAAAAGTATATATTTTATATTTCTTATTGAATAAAATACACTTACACTCTGTCATCTTGTGTTGGCTTATAAAGGCATTTATACAATTATATTGATTTATTTCGATTGAGCCTGATTATACTTATATATCATGTTATCATATTTAATTAAAAGTCGTAAAATAAAAAAAATTGTTTTTTTATTTCCCAAAGTTGAGACTATGTGTTTTTTATTTCTCACAATTTAGAACTTATGTCAATGTTCAGAAGTAGTGCTCTCCCCAAAACTGTGGATTTTTTTTAGTAATGGACAAAACTAATTATAAAAAGATATATATTCATGTTTTAAGAGGGGGCTTGTGGAAAAAAATCTGAAAAAATTCAAATGAATAAGACAATTTTATTTTTGAAATAAAAAACTCCTGTAGCAAATCGTATGCATGATGTAAAAAGAAAGGTGTATCAACATATGCGCAGTAGTCCATCTCGATCAATAAGAATTGAGTCCAAATGCTCAAAAGCAATATGGCTGCCATGATATGATGTGTGTACGTACTAGCAGAAAGATATCCAAATCATAATGACAAAATGTATACAATTTTTAATGAAATATGTAGGGTAAGACCGCCCAGGAGTGCGCATTGCTCGATAGTTCGCATTGAGTTTTATGATAAAACTATTAGATCGTAAGAACTGTATTTTACACAGAATGCGCCGTTTAGTTTGTCAATCTGTATAAAAAAATCGTTGCAACAATAAAAAAGATATTTGAAATTTTGTGATTTTGATCATTTTCTTTCATATTTTCATATTTTTTATGAATAAATTAATCGATTTTTACATCAAATTGTTGCTTTGTGAATCTATACTATTTATATTGTGTACATGCACATCTCTGCTTCATATTTAGTGATATATTTACTTAATATCTATCATAACACAGGCCTACAAAAAAAAGTACCCTGTGATGAAGATCCATCTATTCTTATGTATTTTGAGTTGTTGAATAGATTAAAAATTTATCTTGGATGGTCCTATTTTAATGTCAAATTCGTATTCAGCAACTTAAAATACATAAAAAGTTTTCACCCCAGCACAGGGTACTTTTTTGTGGGCCTGTGTAATTTTTATATTAAAAATAATAAGTGAAACGACGACTCAAGAGTTCGCATTTGAGAACAGTTCACAAGTTCGCACATGAGCAGCTCTGATAATCGATAACATATTTTATAATAGTCTCATTTTAAATTCTAAATTCGGTGAAAATTGGATTCAGTGCCAGAACTGTTGGTTCTGGGCGCATATTGATTGCGCCAGGATCGACCGTCGATCGAAAACTTATTCTGTATATGAAAATACTGATATTCATAAACATGTCTTTTTAATAAAAAATAAATGCTATTTTTATTTTAATTAACGTTATTTTTTTAATAAGTCACATTTTTTTCATAGTGCGAACTCTTGAGAAGACACTTTGCTCAAGAGTTCGCATTTTTCCCTTCTTAGTAGAATTAATCTCCTAAAAATAAGTGATAGTATTAAATTGACATTTTTAATTTAAAGGAATAATTTAAGCACCACTTTATAAACTCGAGTCTTTGTACAAGTTACATAGCCTCAAAGAAAAAGTGTGCACTCTTGGGCGGTCTTATCCTACATACATTAGATCATTTATTTGAATCTCAACAGTCAGAACAAATTGAACAGTTAATCTATATCAATAACTGATATAAAAATAGCTGTGTATAGCTACTAAGTATTTATAAAGTGATCAATAAAGTGATTATGTTAAGATTTGTACTGTATGATAGGAATTGATAAATTATGCGATGATCATTGATATATTTTAAGAAATTGTAATACATTTTAATAATTTTAAAAGAAATTGTAATACATTTTTTCACAATTCTTTTATCATATAATTGGTTTTATCTTTTATACAGATATATATTACGATATATATTTAAATCAACCTTTGACTACACACACAATTTATTAATTGACTCTGCTCTTTCTCGCTGTCCAACGATGAAATAATCTTGATTTCTTTAGACGATTTATATGATTTTTATTGCGACACGACTATACATTTTATAATTTTTTAATACATCTTTTGATTTATACAATATTTATTGCAACATGAATATATACTTTAATTTTATTCTTAGAGTTCATCCAACATTTAAATATTTTGAATTAATTTTAAAATTTTGTGATTCAATTTGGCTAATGAAGACTTAGTTGAAATGTTCCATATTATCTATACTATATGACATCGAATATTAACTTGTGGGTTAAAGTAAATATTATATATATATTTTTAAATTAGATCTTTTGCTCATTTTTTGACCTATCTACTTTTTTAATTTTTTTTATTTTAACTTTGTAATCTTCAGAGTTGATTGTACCTCGATATTTCTGAAATTAATGTATTTTTTCAAGATTTCAATTTTATCTAAGTAAAAATGTTCAATATTGTAATAAATAGACAAATAAATCCAGCAAGAATTTAGCGTTAATAATCATAGATTATTTCTTTTACATTTAAATATTGTTAAAGTTCAGATGCTTCAATCTCGATTTTTTTTCTATTTCTTCGAATATTTTTTATGATGAATTCTCTTAAAAAAAATCGCATCGTCGTTAAATTATCGTATGTTACATAGACTTAAATTTTATATGGTCTATAATTCGATTTTATTATAAAATCATAAAATATCATGTAGTTAAACGTGATTTATTGTGATTGTAATAATAGTTTGTAATTAGAAATATTTGTATCTCTGTGCTACAAAAAAAAGTTGATAATTTGATTGTGCATTGTCCATTGGTTCATGTTTTATCTATTGGCATGAAGCAATTGAGAAATAGTAGCACACATGAAATTGCTCGTAATATTTTATCACTAGCACTTGTGTTATTATTTTTAAATATTAGATGTACAAATAAGTTTCCGCCATTTTTATCAAAAATTAAGCATTTATTGTGAAAGAACGATACATAATGTTTTATTGATGTAAGTCAAAATGTAAGTGCAAGTTCTTTTTGCGTTTGGCACGAATCTTCATTCAATAATGCTTCCAATTCCGCGTCTTCGTACACTTTCGGCTACGTTCTTTGTCTTCGACGTTAAATTCACCGTTCTTAAATTTTTGAAACCATTCACGACAACTTCTCTCACTTAAGGCAGCCTCATCATATGCTTCTACAAGCAATCGATGAGCCTCAGCTGCAGATTTCTTCAAATTAAAGAAGTAAATCAAAAGTTCCCGCAAATGACGCTTATTCGGCTCAAAACTCGGCATTTTCGCACAAAAAAAATATATGATGCTGATACAAAATCGCTAGTATTTCAAGATTATGTTGTTGACAGATGTCCAACCTTACGATATGTTTTACATCAGATAATTTTAACCATAACTTGCTAGTGGCGCCATCTTTTGTCAAACGGCGGAAATTTATTTGTACACCTAATAAAATAATTAAAGAAATAATTCTCTCATTACAAAGGCATTTTTACACATTTGTATTATTCCAAGTATTTTTACATTATTTTTATATTATTTTTGCACGCTTGTATTAGTCTAAGTATTTTTACATTATTTTTACATTATTTTTTCAAACATTTTAAGTATGTATGACTATTGTTTATATTGATTATTTCGTGTTCAAATTGCACGAGTGTATTTGGACCCAAATTTCATTGGCTCCACTTATCGTGCTGTTATTATTATGCGCAATGATACATATGTTTTTTTGCATCATGATTGTATGTTCCTAGGCAGGAAGGGGAGGTAGGGTGGACTTCGTTTCGCATTGGAAAATGTATGCGTGGAGGCAGTACGTGTCGTTCCCTTGTGGCAAAAAATATAACCTAACTCAATCCTTATTTTAGTATTGGGTGGCCCTCGTTTTGTGTTGTAAAGAATATGCAAAGTGAAAACTGTCCAATACTAAAATATGAGTTGAGTTAGGTTATATTTTTTGAGGACAGTCCCGCCCCCCTGTGGAGGGCGACATGTACTGCCTCTATGCATGCATTTTATAACGCAGAACGAGGACTATTATTCATTCTTATTATTGACAAGATTTAGGACGGTAATTGATTCTTATTTCAAGATCGTCTTAAGTTATACGAGGGCAAGTCAATAAATTTTTAGAAAAACAGTAGAATTTTTTGATCGATTCATTTTTATTTCTCAGCATAGTCTCCTTTTAGCTCGATACACTTGATCTAATGATTGTCCAACTTTTTCAAGCCGTCAATAATATGATTTGTCCAATCTTTCAAAATAAGCCTCTGTTTCGGCGATGAGCTACTCTCTGGTTGTGAATCTCTTTCCTCCGAACCATTTCTTCAGGTTTGGAAACAGGAAATAGTCGCAGGAGGTTAAATTTGACGAATATGCTAAATGGGGAAGCAATTCGTAGCGGAATTCGTTGAATTTGGCCATCGGTGCCAGGCACGTGTGAACCCGGGCATTATCTTGATGGAAGACACAAATTTCCTTTTCGCCAAATGGGGATGATTTTTCTTTAAAATGTTATTGAAACGGTCCAATAAGGCTGCGTAGTAATCACCATTGATCGTTTGAAGGAAGGTAATCGATATGAATTATACCGCGTGCATCCCAAAAAATTGTGGCCATCACCTTTCCGGCCGACTTCACGGTCTTTGCCTTCTTCGGAGCTGGTTCACTCGATGAATTCCATTGTTTTGACTGTTCCTTCGTCTCGGGTGTGAAGTAATGGATCCATGTTTCGTCCACAGTAATGAATCGACACAGAAATTCATCTGGATTACGTTGAAACATCTCCAAACATTGTTTTGAAATCGTCACACGGTCGCGCTTATGGTCCACAGTGAGCAAACGCGGCACCCATCTTACCGATAGCTTTTTCATACCTAATTGTTCGTGCAAAATTGAAATCACTGTACCATGTGATATGCCTGTGGCCTCAACAAACTCGCGCACTTTCACTCGTCGATCAGTCAAAACAATATCGTGGACTTTATCGATGATTTCTGGCGTAGCAGCCTCAATTGGACGTCCCGAACGAGGTATATCATATGTGGATGTACGACCACATTTAAATTCATTCACCCAATGTATATAGTCACAAATACATCATGCTGGTGCAGATGTGAACATTATCCAATTTGGCTTTGATTTCTTTCGGCGTTAAACCTTTTATATATAGATGTTTGATCATTGCACGAAGCTCGTTTTTTTCCATTTTGCAAAAAAATACAAAGATTGTTCGCTTTAATCGTCTACAGAAATGAAATTACGCGATGAATTTTTCGCTCAAAATTTGACAGTAATTAGCTGAAAGATGCTATTTGTCAAAAAGTAATATAACATGACCCTGGGAATACTCTCTGACAGATTTTCTAAGAACTTATTGACTTGCTCTCGTATCTTAAGACGCTAAAATGCGACCTCATCTCTGACATCTCAAGACTGAACTTAAGACGGTCTTGAATATAAGAACTGACTATGAACACCGACTTTAGAAATTCGTATAGTCGCATATTGGAAACTGTTAACTGCGAGAACTATGTCGACTTACAAAATATCTGCAACTTTTCGTGATTTTCTGATTTTATTTACATTCTTCAAGAGATTAATGTGGCATACACATATATAAACTTCACTATTATATATACTCTACATATTACTTACTTTAATTTACTATATCTCCTAGTAAATCATAATATAACTGTTTTATTCGTTTTTGAAATAAAGTTTTTTTCACAAAAACCACAAGCCCTCTCTTAAAACATTGTATACATGTTCTTGAGGCTTCTACGGGTGTTTTTTATATAAAGATCATGTGTTTCGCGGATTTCCTCCGTGTCCAGATCCATTCTTAGAATGCCAACGTTTCATGGACTTTGCAGTCCACTTCATCAGGGCAAAGAACAGTCTGATACTGACAAGTAACATTTACCTCGGCGAAGAGACCTATAAAGATTCAAAATTTTATTGGAATGCAGTAACACCACAAGATATTTGTATAGCACTGCGACGTAATAAGTCTGTTGCAGTTGGCTGTAATGATATCTCACGTAATCTCATTTCGACGGTTTTGCCGTGTATCTTGTCTGTTTTGACACATATCTGCAACTTTAGTTTGTAAAATGGAATGTCCGGAACTATGGAAGTCTGCCATCATTTGTATTCTGCCTAAAGTGAGGTGCCCATCTAATCTCGGGGACTATAAACCAATCTCGATCCCTCTCACTTGAGAGATCGTTGCCAAACACATCATATATATCGAAAGTAATAATCTGCAAAATTTACATCAGTTTGTGTATAGAAAAGGTCATTCCACTCAATAACTCGGCAACATTTATTTTCCTGGATGATGTCAGACGTGCAGCCGACTCCAGAAATTTAATTGTATTAGTTTTTTTTGCTTTTACAAAAGCGTTTGATTGAATGTCGAATATCGCATTTTGATTGAAACTCAGAGATCTGAAATTCTTATGTTCAGCTCTGCGTTGGATATATGATTACTTGAATGGAAGGAGGCATGCTGTCAAGGATCCGGTTACTGGTGACATTTCATCTGAAATTACTACAAACAACAAGGAATGTTCCTCAGGACTCTGTTTTGGGCCTTCTATTATTTGTATTATATCTAAATGACTTTAGTCATTTACAATTAAACTGTAAATATTCTTCCTATGCTGATAACCTTATCTTATCACATTTATCTATACACATACGGAGCCTAAAAATCTATTTCATACTGTAAGCCGTATAAATAAAGATATAAATAGAATTCTGGACTGGACTCCACGAAAATCAATTTGACAATAAATATAAAAAAGACTACAGTTATGATTTTGGATACTGCAAGATACATCAACAATATCTCGTACGACGAACATATTATAAGTTGGGAATGCGTAGATTCCATACAGTGATTTTTTACAGTGAGATTTTGTTAAATATCTTGGTCTATTAATTTCTGGAACACTTTCGTGGAATTTGCAAATAATGGAATGACGTCTAGAGTGAATATGTCTCTTTATCAACTAAAAATTTATAAACAGCTTATTCCCTTCGTATTTCTTAAACTTCAGAGGGTTCTTAATTCGTGTGTGAGATACATGTTCCCGATTAAGTAAGATGAGCATGTCTTCCCTTATTTTAATGATCTTGGATGGCTCAAAGTAAAAGCGAGACAATTGTATTTCGTGGATGCCTGATGTTTGCTACACTTTCATTAGGCTTTCCCAAGGCTATATACCAAAGCTTTGAATTTAAGAAGAATATATCAACGTGTCGTATGAGAACTCCTAATGATTGTTTGTCATTACTGCTATACCGCACGGAATTTTTCAAAGTCTTTTAGCAGCTGTACTGTTGAGTTTTGGAATAGTATCCTACAGGATATTCATAATGCTGTTTCTTGCGCGATTTTAAATGCAAGTTGTATAATTATTTGTTAAAAGTTAATGTATGATTTGTATCGTGTACTGTATAAACATTTATTAGAGTAAGTGTATAATTTTGTATTTATGATTTATATATTTGTATATATATATATATATTTAATTAATTAATTTAATTTTAATTTCATTTTTAATGTTTTTTTTATTTTTTTTTGAT
>NW_011627008.1:452774-518899 GCF_000204515.1 Acromyrmex echinatior | reverse complement strand
ATATATATATATATATATATATATAATCCATATTGAATTATTTAAGTATTAAAGATCCAGTTTCGATCGTTATAGGCATTTAATTTATAGTATTTCACGGATATTATCTTCAAAGATACCAGAAGGTTTGCGAGTTATCGTCATGTTTTTATATATTGCTAATGCCAACGTTTCGTGAATCTTGACATTTATTTCATCAGGCTGAGGATTCTATGTTTGTTTAATTTAATGTTTATTTAGCACAAGAAGGATATTAAAAGGACATTAAAATATTTCTTGAAATCAAACAAATTTAGTTGTTCATATTCGACTTTCAAATTAAATTGATTTATTTTATTGCGAGCAATTCCATCTTATAATTTTTTTACCGTGTATATATACAGGATTGACAACGTTACCTCATAAAAAAACTTGTTATTATTACTGTTTTTTTTTCTTAAAAAGTAACTCGTTATCGTTAGTGATTAAAGTGCATCCAAAAATACGATCACTGATCGCTCAATGAGCTTTTGTATCTGTTTGTCCATATGTTTAGTTCTAATGGAATATATCAATCAGATGCAAAAGCTTACTGAGCGCTCAGTGATCGGTACAATCAATCACTCATTAATTCGCTATTACTGTTCAAAATGTAATGAGTCATTACTTTTTTGTTACTTTTTTTCTTGATTCTGATAGAATATTATAGCGTTTTTCATTGGCAGAACTTGTATGCACTAATTTTCCTCTAATTAGAAATCCTTAATCTCTGGTCTATCCACCTTTTCTCCGGTTTGTGATTGGTCCGACATTTGTCATCCATTCCATTTAAATGCATGATGCATGACCATGGACTTGCTGTCGTAATATTACTTTGATGTACATAAAAAATACAGTCCACACTGTATGTACTTATACTGTGGCCAGATAATATAATTAGAGAGTTTCTATCTATAATAAGAGTTAGGAAAAATCGTCGCCATTAATAGCCAAATTTACGTTGATAACACTGATTTTGTCATCTATAAAAGCGCCATCCTATTAAACACGGATCAGAATGACGGATTTCTTATTAGAATTGAGCATTCCGTTCCAGTTCCGTTCCGTAATAATTTTCTCTATCCGTAATTCTATCCAGTAAAAACGGAACAGAATGTCTCATCGATCGTAGATAAATGTGCTTGATTCATCGATATTTTGTTTTTTTTTGAACAATTGAAGTAATAAATAATATACTTATAATTTGTGTAATTATCTTGCCGATAATATTGTTGTGAGTTCTCTAAAATAACTACTAATAAATAAATACTAAATTGTAACGGTGAAATATATTTTTTAATCTCAGATTCTGTTCTGTTTTTACTGAATGGGATGGGTAGAGAAAACTATTACGGAACGGAATGCTCAATTCCAATAAGAAATCTGATCCATCATTCTGAACTGTGCTTAATGGAACGGCACCCTTACGGAACGAAACTGGAACGGAATGCTCTATTCTAGTGAGAAATCCGATCCGTGCTTAATGGGACGGCATCCTAAGGTCGCGGCGTCCCATAGAACGGAAATTGGTAACGGAACGGAATCAACACGACGAATCAGTCGTTTCGTTATTTTCGCTATAATTTCACCGTTACAATTTGTGGAATGAACAAAAGTTGCAGATAACCTCGATATTACATGCTGTCGATATATATTGTAGCCATTGTCTATATAATGCGATTGGTTATATACTGTTTTTTTGTCTTCTTCATTAATATAACACAGAATTGTAAGTAATAGAATACACAGGTAAGTAATAGAAATGTACGTATGTGTCCTCTAAAATGAAAGCAGTCATCATTTCATTTATTTTCTTTCTCCTATGTCTCATTGAGCGGTAAACGCGGCAGCGGAATCAAGTTTCAGCCAATCATGAGATAGAGATCATATATTTACGATTACGTTAAAAATATTTTACTGCTGAAGTTTTAATGTTTATACCCAAACAACACGAAGTCGACTAAAATTCGACTATAAATTGACCGAATGTTGACTAATAGTCGACAAATGTCTAAAAAAAAGTCGATTAACAGTCAACATTCTAAGTCGACTGTGGATTTCGAATGTCGACTTACTCTACGATTACAATAGAGTTGACTTTAAATCGACTTTCAACAGTCGACTATATGTCGACTGGAAAAATGTCGACTATAAGCCGACAAACAGTCACTCGTGTTGTTTGGGCAGTTTGTTATATATGTGTACATTATTATATTTACATTAAAATACTATTTTTATTATTACAAGTATTGTAAATAACATAAAAAATATGATTTTATATTCCGCGTGTTCCGCTTCCGCTTATTTCGTTGAGACATAAAGGATTTAGGAAAAGCATAAGAAAGAAAACGGAATGGCTGTCATTTGTCGTTGATTCAGCGAGTTCCGTTCCGTTCTCAATTTCCGAGTATTCCAATGTACAGGAGCCATAAGAGTTGGCTACTACAACAGAAACTGTAGACGATATACAGAAAAAATGGAACGTCGAACACATGTATATACATCCTAGTGAAAAAGTTTTGCTGAAATTATTCCACGTTTTGGAACATTTCAGCGAAATTGCTGAAGATTTTGCAGAAATTTTTCTGAAATTTTATCGAAAATGAATTTTTTAGCTAAAAATCGCTGAAATTAAACTGAAACTTTTTAAAAATGCTGAAATTTTGTTGAAAAGTGGTCCAAAACGTGGAATAATTTCAGCAACATTTTTCCACCAGGGCATTCATTAAAGGCACATAAAAAATTAAGACGTAAAACTTAGATCCTGCGCACAATAGAAGGAATAAGGAATTAGAAATAAAGAAAACTAAAAGATTTTAATCTATTAGAAATCGGATACATTGAAATACACGGTTTCTAATAAGAAATCATTATTCCTTATTCCTGCTATTATGCGCAGCCTCATAAGCAGTAAGCGATCAATCACAATAGAGATCGTAAGACCATAATGTAAGTTAGTAGCGAATCCAACATGTTGATTGCCTTACTGTTTGTATTTTTCATGTATCATTTGCAGTATTAATACACTGAATTAAACAGTTATTAGATTATTCTGATTGCATCGAGTCTATTATCTGGATCAGCAAAAAAAAAAAAGAATAAATTAGATTAGTATATTGCAATCAATGGTGGTTAAAACGATCGATACAGTATGGCAGCACTGTCAATAGCATTTGAACATTTGACGTTTGTAATTGAAACTACAAACTTTAAAATTTTAAAGTAATGTTATTTAACATAAACGGTCTTATTTCCTATCTTATTGTTTATACACGCGCGCTGAAAAAAATGCATTACTCTCTATAGATATTGGTTATTGCGAAGAAGAATTATTGCTAAGATCTCGGTAGTCTAAAGGCTTAGGACGCTCGCACGGAATGCAAGAGATCCGGGTTCGACTCCCGGCCGAGGCAATATTTTTCGCAATAAGTTTATTACAGTTTTTTAAGATTAATTTGGGAAATTTGGGGGGATTATCAATATTTCAGATTGATTGCATTGAAAGCCAACAATCATATCGGCACGTAATTATTATTTCTGAAATTAATTCATTTATTTGAATATATTTGAATATATATATATTAGTTCAACATCTCAACACTTAGACCGTAATGGCGCTTCGAATTTTAAAGTAATGTTATTTAACATAAACGGTTTTGTTTCCTATCTTATTGTTTAAAATTTTAGCCGCTGGAATAAGCGACAAATCTGCTCCAATTGCTTATTTTAACAGCACGTCAAATTGTACCTTCAGTCTTATGTCTTAAGTTTTGTATGTGCCAAGGCCTTAAAGTCTCGGACACACACAATGCGAAGGAAATAGCGATAGTAATAGAAATAATCAGACATATAAGATAGATCATTAGCTATATATACCTGAGTTGACAGAATGGTGCGAGAAGTAAAATAGTAAAATAGTATTGAGGCAACTTATCCTTCTCTGCGCGCATCTTGATAGTAAACTTCCCAGAAAGCAAAATGTTAGGGTTACTACGATTTTCATAAAAAAAAGAGGGGATAATGTTGATAGTAACGAAAACCTCTAGGCATTGCAATTTAATTTTCTATGGATTGTTTAAGCAGTAAATCTGTCAGTTTAGAGATTTTTTCGGATAACCTTTTTGATATATGCGTACGTGTACGTAATAAATATCTTTTAAACGTAAACGTTAAATACATTGTGACATAAAATTAGAATTAAATGAAATAAAAATTACACAAATAACTGAAAATATGAAGCGTATAGAGATTAACAAGATAAATAAAAAAAAGAATACAGTATTAAAATATTCATTAATTTATTTCCTTTTTTCCACAGAGTTGGGACAATTTATACAAAATAAGCAATAAATCCAATTTTTCACAATTTTTATGAAATATAAATTAACACAAATCGTTCCTCAGATTAATATCAGTTCATCTTGATGTCTCGTTCGAAATTAAATGTTACAAAGTGTGAGGACTTGAGAGAGAGATCGGGAGAAGGGAGAGATGGAGGGAGAGGGAGGAGAAGGAGGGAGAGAGGGAAGGAGGGGGAGAGAGAGAGAGATAGAGAGAGAGAGAATGATCTGTGAATTAATTTAATATTTAAATTTTATGTATTATATGTAAATATGTTTGACATAACACACTTGTCAGTTTAAAACGTAATAGTGCTCAATAATTTAATAATTTCCATTATAATACGCCCCACTAATGCCTAAGTAATGCCCATTAATGTCCAGTAATGTCCCAAATGTATACCGTAATGTCTTCAGTGATTTACCCCTCAGTGGCGTCGCTAGGTCAGGTCGATTTTTTTTAATAGAACACCCTATTTTTGATGGCTGAATCTAATGGCTGGTGTTAAAAGTTTTTCAAAACATTGTATTTTTCATTTTGTACTTTTCGAGTTGCAAGACTTGAAAGTTACAATACCGCAATAACATTACGCAAAGTGTCCGATCGACAATTAAAACCTCTTGAATGTTGTTCGGGATCATGTCCTGAATAACATTTGTCAAGATCAAGGCCATTGGACATTACTCTTCTTATTTTTATTTTTGCACTAAAAATTCATTTTTATGTAAAAATAAAAATAAAAGGTACAACTTCCAATGACCTTAACAAATCCAGGACATGATCTTGAACAACAAGAGGTTTTAGCCGTCAGTAGGACATCTTATATAATGCTACTATAATACTGACTATTGTGAAAGTCCGAGCTTTAAAACGCGAAAAGCATTCAATAAAAAATAACTTCATTATAGTGTTTTGGAAAGCTCGCGATATCGGTTATTAGATTCTGGAATAAAAAATAGAGCGTTCTATTACAAAAAATCGACGTGACCTTGATCTGACCTTGGCGATGTCACTTAAGGTCAAACTGATCAGATCAAAGAATAGATCTTTTCAAGCCCTACAACGTCTTACTTTTATCCGAACACTTTTAAGATTGAACCTTATTCTGCGAAGATAAAAGGGCGATACGGTCTCGCGTGCGCGCGTGGTGTGTGTTGTGTGTGTGCGCGTGCGGTGTGTGTGTATTATAAAAACATCGATATATATATATATATATATATATATATATATATATATATATATATATATATATATATATATATATATATTTATATTATATATTATATATTATATATTATATATTATATAATATTTCTTATATTACATATTTTAATTTCATCAAAATCGACGAGCAGGACACAAATCTTGAGTATTACCCGTCTTTATAATAGAAATACGATTGGATAATTTTTCTAATGTATGCGTTTATGCTTGCAAGTTTGTCTAGATAAACCCTTAAGAACAATCAAAGATACAGTAATCGATTGTGTATGTTAAAACGAAGTGACAAAAGTCAATTAATATACTATAGTGTTTATAATTTAAATTATAAATATTCTAGATTTGTTCACACTTTTCTAATTTGTACTTTGTTTTAAAATACGTAATCGACAACTGTTCTCTATTCTCAGTTTCCCGTTTCCTATATTTCGTTCATTGTGCGAAACCTTTTAGAATTCTGAACGCGGCAATTTCAAAACATGAAATTTATTTTTTTTTGAAGAAGTTAATATTGCCTGCGCGTTTTGGTTACTCTGTGAGACATCAGTACATTTTCTAAATATTTTATAAGTATTTTATTTATTTTTGATTTCTAATAATTTACGAACTGAAAGAGAATGTTCCTCGTAATAAAATATTTGGTTGCCTTGGAAAAGGGCAGATTAATTATTTTCTTTATAATAGATGTTTAAAATGTCTACCGTCCATTGTAATGCATGCCCTTTTGCGCCTTAACAAATTTTTCTGAGTTTTTTCCATAATTTCATTCTCGATAGCCCAAATAGCGTAGTGAAGCTTGTCATTTAATTCGATGTGTTCAGGAAGCTGCCTGTAAATGATCTATCTGCAATATCTCCACAAAAAAAAGAATCCAGCGAATTGATATCCGCCGATTTTGTAGGCCAACATATCGAGCCGTATCGGCTGTCTATCCAACGCCCAGGAAATTGTTGATTTAAATAATTTGTGACGATTCTGACATTATGTGGCCTATCACCATTTTGTTGAAATATAATGTTATTTCTATTTAATAAGAATACTTCTTCTAAAAAATCTGGCAGATTTTTTGTCAAAAATTGCACTTACGATACATCATTTAGTGTATTTGGAAGAATTACCGAGTCTATAATAATATTTTTGTACTCATTAATTCCAGCCCAGACGTTCATTTTCTGAATCAAGGAATTCGGAATTTCTGAGTCATGCCGATCGAAGATGCTTGTCGTCTCATGCATATTGTGCGAGTTAAAAATTTCTTCTCTTGCGATTCATCGCTAAATATTACATTCAATTTCTCAATGAGGCATGCCAGTAAAAAATAAAGATAGATAAATTTACTATTAAAGAAGTCAAACAAATTATCAGGACAGAATCAGATCGTAAGAAAAATCCAGGATACGATCTAATAACTGATAAAGTTCTATATAAAAACTACCAGATATAGGTTACATACCTGATGCAATTATTTAATGCAGTCTTAAGAATAAGTTTCTTTCCATTCCAGTGGAAAGATACGAAAATCAAAATGATTCCGAAATTGGGGAAAAGTACTGAAGGAGTCACATCCAATAAGTTCATTGTCAGTGGTATCTAAAGTACTTGAAAAATTACTTCTTAAGAGGCTATTATCAATCATAAACAAAGAAAATCTGACTATCTGATTATCAATTCGGTTTCAGATACGCTACGGTGGACTTCACAGAAGTCAACAAAATCCAAAATAGTTTTGAATACAAAAAAGTATGCTCGGAAGTATCCTTAGACATTACGCAGGCAACGACAAAGTCTGGCATACAGATCTCTTCTACAATATAAAATAAAAAAAAGTCTACCTAACAACTTCTACTTGATCTTCAAATCATATTTGAAGGACAAGCACTTTTTAGTTAAATCACTAGATGCTTGCACAAATTTACGTTAAATCCGAGCAGGGATACTGCAAGTCCGCGGCCTAATGTTATATTCACTTTATAGTAATGATCTTCCTACAATACCTCAAGTACTATCTGCAATATGTGCTCAAGTACTATATGCAATATATGACACTGCAATTGTGACCTCAAATATAATGCTATAATTGTTGCACAGCTATTACATTACTATTTATTTGCATTACTATTATCGAATCTAAATGAAATACAAAAATAATTAGAAAAATGGTGCATAAAAATTAATGAATGAAATTTACATATAACATTTACGACAAGAAGAGCTACTAGCTCGCCTATAACACGTAAACAATCAGATAATACCACAATTGAATGAAGTTAAATATTTCAGTATGCATCTGGATCGCCGATTAACATGGCGAAAACACATTTTTACCAAGCGAAAACAATTTGAAGCTCAGTAAGATATATTGATTAATTGGACCTGAATCCAAATAAGAATTTGCCTCATAGCATATTTAAATTGCAGTACGTTTGGATTATTATTAAAACCATGTCGACTTCTTATTTTTGCAAATAATATCTCCGCATGATCCTGTGAAAACTTATATGTTAGAAGATATTTATAATGAGGTCTTTCATTAAAAATATCTTCTACTACTTCTAAAATTGATTTTATCGCTAACGTAAATCTATATATAAAAGTTCTTACTGTTTTTATTAATTTTGTACCATCTTCGACTTCCACATTGAATAAATAATTTATCTTTTCAGGCATTACTTCTTTTAAATAAGTCAAACGATTTTTTGTGAGAGGTTGTTTAAAACCTTTACCAAATGGATTTCTTCTATTTAATATATCAAACCAATCAATTGTTTCAATAAATTTTATCGTTGCAGTCTTGAAATTCTTTTATACACTGTGCATTTAATCTATTTTTAAATTTGAATGTTAATTGCTGCTGAAAATTATATAAATTTCTTATATAATCCCATTTTATTTGACTATCTGCAGAATTAAAAAACTTTCATTTCTAATGTTATATCATTACCATAATCACAATATCCAATAAATCTATGTTCTTGTTCGTCCCATATTATTTGCTGCCTAATAGCCATACTATCAAATACTAAATTACAGTCTCTATCTTGCTCAGGAAAATTTTTTAAACCGTCTAGCACCTGTCGTTGGAAACCGGGTGAGGCATCTACTGTTGAATTCCAATTTCTAATTGCAGATGGAGGTAATTTTAAGATTATTCTATTAGGTGTTGGAATTAATTCGTAGCGTTTTACAAGTGATGGGAAGTACTTTCATTAATGTATTTTTTAATGCTCATGTGAAATAAATAACATTCTTTCATTAAAAACGCTACGAATTAATTCCAACACCTAATATATAGAAAAAATATAAAAATTAACTGAAAATATTAATAAGTTTATACTCTTTTACAAAAAATGGTTTTTTTAATTACTTTGAATCAGTATTTGTGAATTAAGATGAAATAAGTTTTTAGAACGCAAAAAAAGTTTTTAATACGCAAAAACAATAATTAAAATGTGTACTTTATTTTATCTCTTAGCTTTCTAGAGAGATGATCACTTTCAATTCTCATCGCATTGTCTAATAGATAACATATCATTTTGACACACACAGTAAGGTATTTATTTTCAACTTATCTGTATTAAACTCAATATATATATAATGAATGACGGCACTTTACACTTTCTCTATCGACATTAATAACTCTAATGTACATGTCTTATAATATCAAAAATAATTTTTGCCTCTTTCTTTTAATTTTAATTTTATTACTTTCGACTTGTTTTGTACTTTTCTTTTTATTATTTGCGACTCGATTTGTACTTTTTTTATTATTTTTATTCCTGTCGTAATTTATTATTACATTTTGTACTTTCTAACAGAAACATGTTTGTCCTTATTCTACATACACAATCCGAAGGAACACATTGTTGTCAATTACAACTTTTGTATAATTTTCATTTTATTTTGGAGCGAGATTGATAGTTGATACTGCGTCCGAGAGCGAATTTTTAATTAATTTTTATATATTTTATCCATGTAACATTTCCATTGTTATGCGTCACATTGAAAATGATCCAACAGGGATCGAAACGTTTGTGTTGTTTATTTGTTGACGGTCAAATTAAATTTCATGTTTTTAAATTTATGATATATTTTATTTTTTAACTGTTTAATACAAATTTGTTAACTTATAATGATTGTTTTAGGCTCGTAGCCCTTTATCTTTTTGTTTATTTTAATTTATTGAGCCTCTCTCTCTTATTACTTTTATAATTTAATTATAAAATAATTAAAATCTTCAAAGAACTGCAGTATAAAACATGTGATATAAATAATTATGGCAAAAAATTAATTAATAAAGAATTAATTAATTAATTAATTAGAGTTATATGCAGCCAATCACCGAAAATTTGATAAAGGTGAGTAATAAAACACATTCATCACATTAAACCATAAAACATGGAATCAAACATTTTGTTTGATTCCATCCACAGCCAAAAATATGTGCAATTTGTATTACAAACATTAAAATTAAAAAAAAAAATATATAATAAATGAAAAATTATAAGAAACAAAAAATAGTGATCTACAAAATGCATAAGCTTTAGGAGAATAATACAATGTAACAGTAAACTTTTTCACCTCTTTATCTTCCGTGCAAAGACTTACCCTGATTTTATTTTATTGTTAAATAAAAAAAATTTTTCAAAATCATGTTTCAAAATGTTATATGATGTTTTACTTTACATTTACATTTTCTTGGTTTTAACTTGGTCTAGTAAATTTTTTACTTTATTATTTTTTATTATTACTTGTGTTCTTCATACTTTTAATTGTTTTTTGTAGTTTTGTTTTTTGTAGTTAATTTTGTTTTTTGTTCTTTAATGACACATGTGAATATAATTTCTTGACATAGTAATTTTTCTTCTAAATGTTCTTCTAAACATTCAATTTTATATATTAATTCTTCATTTATTTTTGCTTATGTATTCTACTTATATCATTTACATCATTTTGCTCATATATTTCACTTGTATTTATTTCGTTTGTTTCTAAAAAAATAGATAAGAATTATTAACAAAAATGAAAATAATATTATAATACATAGGCACACGTAAAAAACATACTATGATCTAGTTTACAAATAAAATTTTGTATATCATTATTTTCTTTGAATTTCTCGACTTTGATTTCCAATACATCTAATACATCTGAATTTTTACATTTTTCCGTTTTTTTATATCACTTATATTTATTATCTCTGTTTCTACGAAAATAAATAAGAATTGTTAACAGTATATGATAAAATTATTAATATTATATCATAGACTCTATTCAGCAAACTCAACAGTAGAGTAGCCATATGGTATGTTCTTCTAAAAGTCTGATTGGATCTCGAAAAATACACCAATAACAGTGAGCATTTATGCAACTATTGAGTGTGATGAATACAGCCATAGATACACACAAAAACATACCTGTGTCTAGATTGCATATGGAATTTTGTATTTCATTACTTTCTTCAATTCCATGTTCAATTGTGCTTCTTTTCAATCTGCTATTTAAAAAAAAAAACTAAAAAATATAAAATACAAAACCATGTAGACATTTTGACCACCTTTTTGGTCTTCTTCAGTAAATTCGAGACATAATTTAGCGCAAATAGTTCTATAGTTATAAAAGATATAAATCTAAGCTGATAACATTATGACATATTGCATATACTGTATATTAATTATACAGTACATATATGTAAAATTTTTTAAATTACCTTATATATATTTACCTATAACATTTTCAAATAAATTTTGAGTGGATATTACATCCGGTTTTAAACGTAATCTTACTGTTGTATTGCTAAAAATCTTCTGATTTAAAATGAACTACTACAAATTGGACTGCATTGATCAGGTATCAAATTTTTTTGTCCAGTTGCTTCAATCCATTTTGCTATTACATTTTCTACATTTGAAAACTGAAATGTGAATGTAAAATACCATGCGTTTAATCAGTGATATATACGCTATATTTGACATAAATTTAATCTAAATACGATATGATGGACAAATTGTTTTTACTATCGTGACTTTCGCATTTATGTTAAATATATACACACATAATTTCTTTTCATCTGTTGCTTTCTTTTTAAACTTATCTGAACATAATGAATCTTACTTTTGTATTTATTTCGGATAATTCGATAATTCATTACTTCACAATGTTTTGTCATTGTTAAATATTGTCGCAAAATATAGATATTATGTTAGATTACTGCCATCTACTAGTGTGCATCTACTTCACAGATATATCTCCTATATATACTCAAGAACCAATCACAGTCTGGTCACATGACTTATTGGCATCTCTTTCTTGTACTTGAGAGTTATATTCTACGCATCTACTTTGCGCAAGCAATTTTACATAAGGAAAAAAGGGAATTAGCGGTCTGTAATATATAGAGTAATATATAGAAGTGTAATATATAGAAGTCTGTGCTGTCCTACAAGACATATGTGGGAGCATCCTCGCGAGTGACACAACTCAGAAACTACCAAGTTGGAAAATGAATTCTGGACTGGAATTACTGGGTACAAAAATATTAGACCCAGCAATTCTTCCAAATACACTAAATAGTGTATTGTACATGCAATTTCTGACAGAAAATCTGCCAGACTTTTTAGAAAAAGTACCTTTATTAGAAATAACATATTTCAACAAGATGGTGCTGGGCCACATAATGCCAGAATCGTCACAAATTATTTAAATCAACAATTTTGGATAGACCGATACGGCCCGATACGTTGGCGTGCAAGATCTCCGGATCTCAATCTGTTGGATTCTTTTTTGTGGGGATATTGCAAAGAGGTCATTTGCTGGCAGCTTCCTGAGGACATCGAAGAATTAAATGACAAGCTTCACTACGCTATTTGGGTTATCGAGAGTAAAGTTATATAGAAAAAACTCAGGAAAATTTATTAAAGTGCATAAGGGAATCCATTATATGGACAGTGGATATTTTGAACAAGGCAACCAAATATTTTATTACGAGGAATATTCTCTTTCAGTTCATAAATTATTAGAAAGCAAAAATAAATAAAATACTTACAAAATATTTAGAAAATGTCCGATGTTTTACAGAGTAACTAAAACGCACAGGCAAAATTTTTCTTTTTAAAGAAATAAATTTCATGTTTTCAAATTCCTGCATTCAGAATTCTAAGAGAATTCTTCGCACAATTAAAAAATAATATAGGAAACGGAAAACTAAGAATAGAGAACAGTTGTCGATTACGTATTTTAAAACAAAGTGCAAATTAGAAAGGTGTGAACGAATTTATTAGAATATTTATATGAAATGATATATTTATTGCTTCCCCTTAAGGTTACAAACGCACTCACACGCTGTCGCACCCGCCTATACAACGCAAAGTTATCTAACCTAACTTAATTTAACCTACGCTGATGAACTTCCGCTTCCGTTTACAATTTCTTATTTTTTCGCTTGCCTCTTCACTCTACTTTTTTTACTCTCAAGCTCTCTTTTCTTTCTCTCACACATCCTCTCTCTCTCTCTCTCTCTCTCTCTCTCTCTCTCTCTCGTTCCATCCTTTCGTCGTTCAGTCTATCTCTATCCCTTCCTCTCATCTCTCTCTCTCTAATTCCCTCATCCTCCTCCCAACATTTTACCAACCATTTCTTATCAGCTTTTCCTTTCGCCTCTTCTTCACACTCTACATCTTTCTCACATATGCTCCCATGATACCATCTCGTAACCACATTTCCTTTCGTCTTTCCCTTATAATTTCCCTTATTAATACTTCCTCTTTCTCATCTTATTCTCCAGCTTGAATCTGCTATCCTCCTCCATCTGCTTTTCTCTCCCCCAACCCTTTTTCAAATATGCTGATATGCCAATCCCTTTTATTCTCTTGTACCATCTATTGTAGTTAGCTCCCTCTATACTTTCTCATCTCTCTGATCTCTGTATCTCTTTCTCCCTTCTCTCCACATCCTCTATTTCTCCCAATTCTCCCTCTTCTATTCTTCATCTCTTTAGCCCATCATTCCTCTCCTTTTCCCATCCAGATGTTTCCTCTCCCTTTTCCCATCTTCTCTTTATTTCCTTTCAGCATTCCTGAGCTATCCTACTCCCACCCTCCTCCTGCAGCCTCTTTTCAAATCTCTACACTCTTTTCGCTGCTTTACTCCACAATTTATCTTTTTCTCAGCTCTTCTTTCATATATCCTGGTGTTCTTCTTTCCACTCCTAATATCCATCTCAAACACCTATTCTGTAATTTTTCCATTCCCTTTTCTCCTCCCAACCCCATATTTCCGCCCTATACCCTATAATCAGTCAAATCAACCTGTTAAATCAAATTCTCCTTTCCCAGTCTTTTCCAAATCTCCTCTTTCCTATTCACACTTGCCTCATTCCTACCGCTGCTTTCTTTATCCTTTCTTTTATACAAACTTTCTGTCCTCCGTTTGACTGTGTACCCCAAGTACTTAAATTCTTTCACCTCAATTCTTTTCTCCCTTTACCACCATTCACACTTTTTCCACTTTCCATCTCCTTTTTTCAACGTCATGATCTTTGTCTATTGTGTGTTCAATTCCAAACCCTTTCTCTTTAGATATCCTTTCAATTTATCTATCACACTCCTCATTTCTTCTTTACTTTCCGCCGTACTTTTATAACCATATCATCAGCGTATGCCAGTGTAAATACTCTTTTCTTCCCATCCTTACGCCTCACATTTCACTTTTCTCATTTTTTCTTCCAGATCTGTTATCAAAAAATTGAGTAGCAAGGAGCTCAGCGGGCTCTTATCACCTCTCTTGCGTCCAGAAATCTTCTCCTAGATCTCTCTAGACCCTACTTTTCGTTTCTTTTATCATTTCTGCCATCTTTTTTATCAATTCCTCTTTCAGCTCCTTTCTCCTATCAAAATTTTTTTTTTCTTCTTAAAATTTCATCGCGTCAAATGCTGCCTAAGATCCACGAGCATTACCATCATCTCTTCCCCTTTCCTCCTTACCTTTCTATTTATCATGTTCAGCACATATATATTGTCCATCGTTTCTTTTCCTTTTTTAAATCCTAGTTATCCGGTATTAGTTGTTTCTCCTCCATTTCTTCCCTTTACCCTCTTTACCAAAATCGCCGTATATACTTTATATAAAGAAGGCATTAATGTGACTCCTCTATATTCCCCTACTACCTTCCCTCTCCTTTTCTTTCTTCTATTCGTATTATAAGCCCTACTTCCGGCTATTTTTCCCCCCTCTATACCCTATTACAAATCTCTCATTCCTAATTCTTCAACTCCCCCCCCCCCATATTTCCAAACTTCATTTAGAATCCCATTCCCTCCACTCGCCTTCCCATTCTTCAGATTTTCCATGACTCTCCATTTTTTCTCTTCCTAATTTCCTTCCTTCGTCTTTCTCTCTTTCCTTCTCCCTCCTCTAATCACCTGCCTTCCACCCCTTCCCTAGAAATCTCATCAAATACTCTTCCCACTCTATTAACTCTATCTCTCTACTTATTCCTATCGACTTCTTCCTTTCCATATCCATCATCTCTCATATTTGGCTCTCTCCATCATTCTTCATCTCTTATTTTCTTCCCATTTTTTTCTCTCACATAATTCCTTATATTCTTTTTTTCTCTGCCTATACCTCTCTTCCCCTATTCCCGCCCTCCATGCTCTCAAATTTCTTCTCATCTCTCTTCTTTTTCCTACATTTTTCATCCCCTCCTTTTCTCCTCTCCTTCTCAACTCCCTTTCTGTTTCTTTTAGCGCCTTCCTAATTCTCCTCCCTATCCATTCCATCTCCTCTTAGTTCTCCATCTCTCCCCTTTCATTCTGCCCAATTTTCTTCTGAATGTTCCTCCAATTTTCTTTTTTTTCCTGTCTCCCTTTCTCCCCTAATCCATGCCGTAACCGGATGATGATCTAATTCTTCATATTTTTTCCTACCTTCAACCGTAATTTTCTCTCTTACTATCTCATCACCCAGTATATAATCAATAATCGACTCTTCTCTTCCTGTATATATTCATTTCTCTTCCTCATCCCCCTCTATCCCATCATTCAAAATTGTCCATCCCCTCTCACAAATGAACTCTAACAATTTTCTCCCTTCTCCGTTTATCTTTTTATCCTTTGAATTGCTTCCTTGCTCTTCCTCCTCACATTTCTCCCCTCTAAACCACCCTCCCTCCGTCTCCGTTCTCACATTAAAATTCCCTCCCACTATTGTTCTCATCTCTCCTTTCTCCTCCAGTGTCTTTTTCAAATTTCTATTTACGTTGACTCCTACTACCCTCCAGCTATTTTTTCCACATCTTATCCTTCCTATCATTATTCCTCCCTCCCACCTCTTTTCCTCTTCATCACTCCTCTTCACCAGATCCTTTCTTATTTCCATTATCATACGTCTTATCGCTCTTTCCTTCTTGCTTCTCCTTCTTGCTATCTGCATCTTCCATTCATATCTCCTTGGTAACCTTTCCCTGATTCCTTTCAACCCCTTTTCTTCCACCCATGTCTCTATTAATACTAATACATTTCATTTTTCCAGCCTTTTCCAAAACTCCATGTCCTTCCCTCTCATCTCTACTGTGTTCCAAAATCTAATCTTTATCTCTCTATCCTTTCTTCCTTCTGTTTCTGGTCCTTTCCGACTTGCTATCCCTCCCTTCTATATCTTTCTTTCCTTTTTTCTCTTTCCTTACACTTCTCCCTGATTCTCCTCTCTATTTTCACTTCTCCTCTCCTTATTTATTTGTATGTGCCTCTCTTCACTCCCCCCTCCCCCATCATCTCTCTCTTCCATTTTTTAGTTCCTTTCTTCATTCCAAAATATATCTCCATATTTCTTCAATTGTTATCTCCATATCCCATCCACACTGTTTTCCCTTTCATCTCCTTCGTAATTTGCCTCAGCTTCCATTTAGTTCTTTTCAACTATGTTACGTCCTCTTCCAGCCAGATTGTATCCTCCTTTAATTTTTTTTTTATTTTCCACCACCTTCCTCTTTTCTTCTTAGTTTCTTAACTTTACCACCGCTATTTCCCCCCATTGTCTCCTCCCTGTCTCTATCTTCCACTCTCTATTCTAATTTCCATCTCTATTTTCCTTAGTACCTTCTCAACTTCCTTTCTTATGTCCCTCTCCTTTCTTATTCCTTTTACTCCATTATATTCCTTTTTCTTTCTTCCCTTTCCCTCAGTTCCCAACTCGTCTCCATTCTTTCTATTCTTATTTATCTAAGTCCCCTACCGCTCCCCTCTCTCTTATATATCCCTACCCTTCCCTTTCGCTTTTTCATTCTCTTCAACTTCCATCTCTTCTATTTTTTTGTTAATTTCCTTCTTTTCCTTCTCCCATCTTTCCTCTCTCTCCCTCAATTCTTCCCTCACTTTTTCTATTTCTTTCCTCAGCGTTTCATTCTGGTCTCTTGCTATTTCCCTTATTTCTTCCCTTACTCCTTTTAATCTTTTTCTCATTTCCTCTCTCAGTTCTCTTAGCCGTCCTAATATATTCTCGCTTCTCTCCCTCCGTATGTCTCCCCTTTCGCTCCTATCACCCACCTTCACTGGCGATCTTAACATTTTATTACTCTTTTTAAAAATTTCTTTTTCTTCTTCTGTATCCTTTTCTAACAAGTTTTTTTTTAGCTCTTCTATCTCTCCTAACTTTATACTTTCACTCCACTCTTTCTTCTCAGACAGTTTCTCTACGCTGTTTGCTATCTATACTCCCCTGCTCCCCGTTCTTCTCTTCTGCCACCAGGGAGAAAGACTAAGGAGATTCCAGTTCTCAGAAAATGGACCGATCTTGTTTCGAGTTAAGTTTCGATTCTTGACACTCGCGATGCTTGTGAACTTGGCTGTTTTGCGCACAATGAGTGCGTCGTAGGAAAAAGTGTCACGGACATAACTTACTCCGTAAAGGCGATTTGGTCTGTAATTAACAATCTTCGTCAGGATTGTTAGGAAGGAAGATTAACTGTAGATAAAATTGCCTTTACAAGATTAAATTACGTTCGCAACATTTTTTCTACGATGCACTCATTATGCGTAGTTCACAACTCAGCAAACGAGAATGGATTAAAATGGATTAAAATTTTTTTAATGCGTACGTTAAATCCATGAAAATGGATTGAAAGGATTGAAACAGATTGGATCCGAGACACTAGTTTAATATTCGAAAAAAAAAACATTCATATTTAAGGATTACAAATTTTATTTCTAAGATATTTATAATAATTATACCTGAAATTAACTACTTTAAATTGATTAAAAAACGCACCTTAGTGGGATTCGAACCTAGGACCTACTTCTGAATTATGAATTTTCTACGTTACCCGCTACATCACTTCTTCAATTGGTAAATATGTTATTCATTTTTTATTTCAATTACAATCAGCTAGTAACGAAATTATTATCCAGCAAACGAATAGATTGAAATGGATTAAAATGGATTCAGAATTTTCAGAAATAGAGATTCATGAATGTTAAAATGAATCCTTTTCAATTCTAAATGTATTTTTATTTATAAAAATTGCATAAAGCAAATGCTTTTTCAATCCTGAATGCATTTTTATTCATTTATAAGCATTGCATAGAGCATATCTCTATGCCTTTCAATCTAAAAATAATATTATAATATTTTGTGTGTGCTACTCAATTTAAAATTGTGAATAGGAAATGCAGTTTTTCAATCCAGTTGAATCTAAAAATAATATCAGCCATTTCTGTGCATCATGAATACTGCTCAATTCAAAATTCTGAATAGGAAATGTAGTTTTTTAATCCAATTGAATAAAAAAAAGTTTTTCTTTTAAAATGGATCATAAATGTTACTTAAATTATTCAAAATTATAAGTAAGAAATTTTGCGTTTTAATCCAACTATTGTAAATTCAAAATTCGAAAAAGTTGTAACGTAAAAATAATTGAGCTATGTTCTCTTGTTTCTCTTTGAATTAGAAGTAAAATGAATGATCGATCATTCATTTTGCTTCTAATCAAAGTTGGATTAAAACGAAAAATTTTCTATTTATAATTTTTAATAATTTAAATAGCATTTATGGTCCATTTTTAAATAAAAAATTTTTTTTTATTTAATTCGATTGAAAAACTGCATTTCATATTCAGAATATTGAGTAGTATTCACGTTGTACAGAAATTGCTGATATTATTTTTGAATTTAACTGAATTTAAAAAATTGTACTTTCTATTCACAATTCTAAATTGAGTAGCATTCACGATGCACAGAAAATGCTAATATTATTTTTAGATTGATGGGCATAGAGATATGCTCTATGTAATTCTTATAAATAAATAAAAATGCATTCAGGATTGAAAAAGATTTATTTTAACATTCATGAATTTCTGAAAATCTGAATCCATTTTAATCTATTTCAATCCATTTTCATTTGCTGGGAAGCACCGCGAGTGTCGAGAATCAAAACTTAACTTGAAACGCAAAATCATCCATTTTTATTAATGTAAGTGGAATCTCTTTAGTCTATCTCTCTATCTGCCACTCTACTCTTGTTCACTCTCCTTTTCCCTAGCCGTTCTTCCGAATTCCCTAGCCGACTCGCAGCGCCGGCACCTCCTCCCTCTCTCCCCCCTCTCGTTTAACCTCTTTTTCTTTCTTCTTCTGGTGCACTCCGTTATCGGAGATTTACGATTATTTCATCAAATGTTTCTCTTTCTTGTTTGTACTGTTCTTAATATTATTATAATAATAACTTAATATTATTAGACGTTTATGATGGTCAACTTTAATGTTGCGGAGCTACGACATTGTCCTTCTTCCTATTCCTTTGCGACTCTCTATCTTGCTTTTAATTATCAGACGTAAGATGTTGTACTTGTCGCTTCTCATAATGTGTCCCAAGTAAGATGTTTTCGTCTTTTTTTGGTTATAGTTAATAGTTCCCGTTCTTTCTTTACAATCTGCAATATTGTATCATTGTTTACATGCTGCGTCCATGATATTTTGAGCATTCTGCGATAAAATCACATTTCGAATGTCTCAATACGTCTCATGATTTCCATTTTGAGTCCACATCTCTGCTCCATATAACAAGATCGACCATGTAACATCTAACAACTATTTGCTGGATATTTAGGCTAAGTTTTCGGTTGCATTTCTCCATTTGTTGAACATGCTTCTGGCTTCCACTATTCGTTTTATTTCAATTTCTGAGTTCTATTTGTCGTTTAGTGTTACTCCTAAGTATTGGATTTTATGTACTTGTTCTAATAGAGCATTCCTCAGATAGATGTTACAATTTCCATTATCTTTGCTGTCATTATTTTTGTTTTTTTTTAAATTGTTTTTATTAATTGTTAAGTCCATTCTCTCGCTTTCGGTGTTTACTCTGTTCAAGACATATTGTAGATCTTTCTCATTTTTCGCTATTAGCACCGCATTATATTATCCGCATATCTGATATTATTGACTTTTGGTATTCCGATGGGTTCATCGTTATCATCCATTGTGTCGGATATTGTTACGCAAGATCTTGAAACGAAAGCATTACAAAGACTTTCAATTTTCATCATTCTTTTATGTGAGGTATGTTAATGACATTGCGTTAGCATATGGTGCGTCACACATTGATACACTGGCGAACACTTTTAATTCATTCCATTCCAGATTAAAATTTACAACTGAAATAGGCGGAGACAAGTTAGATTTCCTTGATGTCAGTTAGATTTCCTTGATGCTTAATTAAAAAAGAAAATTCTCTTATTCACAATTGGTACCACAAACCTACTTTTTCTGGTCATTATCTAAATTATTTTTCTAAACAAAAAATGAGAACAATCGTTGGTTTAATTAAGTTCTTTTTTTGTCCCACCCTCATCAAGAGAATTTCGAATTAATAATTAAAATTCTTTTAAACAATGGATATCCACTGAAATTCAAAAATAGGTTGACAAAAAAATTTAAACAATGGAATGACTAGGGTAACATACCTACAGATAAGACAAATGATAATAATGAAGATAAAACTAATTACAAGTTTTTACAATCTCTTTCATATCATTTTTATCAGAAAAGATAAAAAAATTTTTTAAAAAAGACTTTAATATACATGGTATATAAAGGGATTAATAATCTTAGGGAGTTCATCAGGGGTCATAAAAACATTCGTCCCAAGTTATTTCACACAGATGTTATATATAAAATTGATTGTCGAGATTGTAAAGCATCATATGTGGGCCAAACAAGTAGATGTTTGAAGACACGCATAAATGAATACAGAAATCACATAAATTGGAACACTACACAGCATTCCGTAACAACAGAACACAGAATTAGTCATCAATATGATTTTGATTGGGAAAATGTCAAGATATTAGACCAGGAAAAGATATTTAATAAAAGACTGATTTCGGAAGCAATCCATATAAAGCAACAGAAACAGAGTTTGAATTTACAGAATGATACGTATTCTTTAGATGTATATCCACTATATATGAATTTACAGAATTGTGACGTTGGTTTTACTTCCTTTTGTTATTATTTTTATTTTTATTTCAATAACTACATGACTTTATTTTTTTGACTCTCATTTTATCTCTGACTATCGACACTATAAGACCTTTACGTCAAGTCGCGAAAAAACGCTTACATGTAAATTGATATAATTAAAATTCAGATAAATGATTTTAATAATTCTCTAATTTTTCGTTTTTATGTTTCTTTTGAATGACTATACAGCAAATCTGACAATCTGATGAGCGATGTGATGCTACTTAGTGACGCAATGTATATATGACTTCGGTTTTACTTTATGTAAGTTTTTATATTATTATTTTATAAGTTAATATTTTTGATAATCATTGGGCTATTCATTATATAGCTAATTTGGCATTTGGATAAAGAAGAATGAACTAAATTGTCGGGACGCATCAACTTGGAGTTTGCGCTAGCTTATGTAATTTCGATTTATATTTTATATTGATAAGGAATTGAAGGGTTGAAACATTTATTTTTTTCATTATATTCACAAAAATAAAGAATTCTCTGTGTCTCCGAACAGCTGATGTAGGCTCTGATCGGCTTTTTTTACATTTTTTACTGATAGATTCTTTCAAGTCTCATTTTATATATTTGATATTGTTGATATATTTACCATTAATTTTTACGTCGATTTTGACATTATCTAAAGCTCTTTTGAAGATGCATTCTGAGTATAAGTTGAAAAGTAAGGGGGATATGACAGCCTTGTCGGACACCTCTTTGTACATATTTTTAGAGGTTTTATCAGCGTATTTTAGTGTTGCTTCCTGCTACCAATAAAGATTCCGAATTATACGGAGATCCCTACCATGCAGTTCCCTTTCTTGTAGTTCGATAACGAGTTTGGCATTGTACTCTATCAAATGCCTTCTCATAATCTATAAAACATAAATATATTCTTGAGGCTTTCATGGGTGCTTTTTATATAAAGATTATGCATTTCGCGGGTTTCCTCCATATTCAGATTCATTCTTGGAATGCCAACGTGTCGTGAACCTTGCAGTTCCATTTTATCAGAGCGAGGAACAGCCTGATACTGAGCTGTTCCTCCTGGCCGTTTTTTTATATTACGCTTGTTGGAGTGGTGGGGAGAAAGAGGAGAATATGGTGGGTGATTGGGAGGGCGGGGAAGTAGGGGAAATTGGTCGGTCTTTCGAGAGAATGGTTTTCCATATTTTATTTATGTTGTAGCCATTATCTTTATTTAGAGTGTTAAGGTGTTTTTGTATCTCTGATCTGTACTTTCTTGGAAAGCATGATGTAATATTGGCTATTGTGATCGTTTTGTCAAACAGTATTTGATGTCCTGTTTCGATGTTGTGTTCTGATAATGCTGATTGCGTGACGTGTTTTAGCCTGACATCATGTTGATATTCTTTTATCCGTAGATTGACCATTCTCCCGATTTCTTCAATGTATACTTGCCCGCAGGAATAAGGTATTTTGTTTACTCTTGCGGAACTAAGTAGAGGTCTTTGATCTTTAGGATTTCTTAAGATTTATCCTATCTTTTTAGGTGGCTTAAAGATAGTTCGGATATTGTGTTTGTTTAATATCCTATCAATCCGATCTGTTGTTCCTTTGATACATAGGAGAATGGATAAGATTCTTTCGTCTGGTTGTATGTCAGAGACCGTTTTCTTGTTTGCATGTTTATTGATTGTTTTGATTAAGTCTTTTGTCGTGTCTGTTTTTCTGTAAGGCTAGTTTTAAGGTTGAGTAGTTCTTTGTCTGTAGATATTCTTTGTCAGAGATGGTGAAAATTCTATGTACAAGTGAGTTGATTGCAGACTGTTTTTGTGCTGGGTGGTGATGCGACTCGGCATGTAGGTATCTATCTGTATGTGTTGGTTTTCTGTACACTTGATAGCCAAGATACTGTCTTACTCAATATCTCGCTTCGCAGAGCAGTCCCGGACTTTTTTCTGCCAGATTCTTTCATTTTATGCAAAAACGCGTCGAATGAGCCTAATTTCATCGAAATCGGAGGTAGTTCTTTTGAAGAATTACCTTCATTTTGTTTCTGTGACACATTTCCTAATCTCAATACTCGTCAACTTTATCGCTTAATATCTCGATTCGCAGGATATAGCGACACATTCTTCTGTTAGATTCTTTCATTTTATAAACGCATCGAATAAGTCTAATTTTTATTGAAAATCGGTCGATTTTTTAAAATACGCCGTCTGGTTACGCGTTCTCTCACTATATATGTTAATTATTGCGAAGAATATTTCCGAAGCCTCAGTGATCAAGCTGGATAAGACACTCGCCCCGGAAAGTTGAGAGGTTCCAGGTTCGAATCCTGGCTGAGATAATATTTTTCGCAATAAAAGTTTCTTATTTAAAATAAAGAGGGTTATATATACTCGCGATTGTCCGAATGTTTCGATTCGCGATTATTAGCATCTCAGATTGATTGTATTTTAATGTCCGAATGTTTCGGTGCATAGTCATATTTGAGATTAATTAAATTCATAAACTTAGAATATTATATTCCTTATTGATCCATTATTGTCACCTTTCTCATTATTATCAGATGTCTCGATAATAATTTTCCTTGTCCATGTTTTTAAGGATCCAAACCGTATAACGCGCCAGCAAAAACAGCTGGGGTAACGAGAGTGCAGGCGTTAGAAATAAAATTAATTTATTAAGTAAGAATATAAGGTACTTAATTGCGCATAATGGCCGGCAGTTCTAAATTAGAATAACCAATCAAATATTTGTCCTAAATTAAAACAACCAATCAAATACTTATGTCCTAAATTTAGGATAAATTTTTTATTGATCAAAGAGCAGTCACCATGTTAAAGACGACTGCGCATCCTTAGAAATGAAATATCTTGTATTTTTATTCCATAGTTGCGCCATTGCGCCACACTACTACAACCGAAAATAATTTTCTTACGCCTGCACCTGCGACTTTACGCCGTGTTACGCCTTGTAGCGTCATGTAGACGAGGCTTTACGAGAAACGCGATTGGACTTCTAACACTCAAAGTATTATGAATGTTTAAAACGAGCCAAATGCACTTTAAAAGATTACTATAAAAGATCTCTACAATAGAGAATAATCTGTTAGAAGAACTATGATATATATTCGTACATTAACTTTGTGTACTCTAATATACAATTGTATATTAAAACACTGCTAGAAGATATAAAAAATCACAGCAATTTATTTTCCACTACTTGTTTGTATCAATGACAACAATGTTTAAACATTCGTACGCGTTTTGCGCTTATTTTGTGCCTGCGTCGCGCGTTTCTGTGCAGAACCGATGTGAACATGGCGCTCAACTTTATCAAAAATACAAATACTGTAGGCCGTTTGTATTTCGTTTATATTTGTTTGTACCGATCATTATTTCGTTTGTATCTTAAACAATTAAACAAAAAGTGAAAAATAAAAAATGGCCAGCACGCAACTTTAAGATCTTTTAATTTCATTTATGCCATTCGAAAGAGAATGTCGTTTGTATCCATTTGTATCTCTTCTACTTTTGTTTGTACCTCAAAGGGAAGATACAGCGCGTTTCAGTTTTTTTCGATCTCTATATAGCGAACTTAGCCAATTTTCAAGATATCGATATGGGACCTACGGATTTGAAAAAGAATTGTTTGCACCCGTTTGTACTTCTCCTTTCGCCGTTGGTCCCATTTCGATATCTTTAAAAATGGCCGACTTCCCCTGTTGGCGCATTTCTGAAATTTTGAAATCTTCGAACTCTTTGCGGTATATACAGGGTGTTTCTTAAGATGGGTCGAGGCCACATTGGGGGTGGAAAATGAATCAAAGAGAACAAAAAATTCTTATACTATTTTAAGATACTCGCTGTAGTTTTCGAACTAGAAAAGGAAACGTCTAAGCCAATAGCGGTTAAGCCACGCCGCGTGAATTCGTAGAACGGCCCACACTGAGCGGCGGCAGCGGCGGCGCGCAGGGAGAGGGAAGGAGCACTTCGTCGCCTATACTCTGTAACACTTCTACCATCTTTAGGTGTTGGACAAATGCCTTCTAGTAGTCAACGAAGCAAGCATACACATCACAGCTCATGTCTCTGCATCTCTGGAACAGAATCTGGACGCTGAACAAAGCTTCCCGAGTTCCAAGTGCATTTCTGAAGCCAAATTGAGTAGGAGTCATTTGTTCTTCGCACAGCCTATAGATTCTTCTGTGGATGATTTTTAGGAATAACTTCAATGATTCATTAAACTAATTGTTCTGTAGTCATTGCATCTTTTAGCTCTAGGTTTCTTTGGGAAAACGATGAACTCTGATTTGAGTCATTCCTGCGGGATACATCCCGTATGACAGACGTGATTAACCACTGCCGTTTAATCACGTCTCAACTATTCCATATGTTTCTCATCCAGCAGTTTGATGAACTCTGCCTACACCCCATCCGGTCCTAACGCTTTGCCTTCCTTCAGAGCTGCGATTGCTAACTGCATCTCCTCCTTAAGGATCGAAGGGCCTGTCGGAATCGAGCTGAGGGGAGTATGGCCTATTGTTATGAAATAATTCTTCCACATAATCTTTCCATCTGTCCAGTACTTCTTGTTTATTAATGATGTCCATCTCTGTCGACTAGTCTGGTCGTCGATCCTGACCTCATCTTCCTCGTCAGTTCTTTTATTTTCCTATGCACGTTAAAGCTAAGCTTAATTCTCTCTTGAAATCTTTCTATGTTGGAACATTTCTCTTCCAATTTTTTCTGCTTTGTTTTTTTGATCTTAGTTTTCACTGTTTAGCTGAGATCATTACACACTGCCGGGTTGTTCTTTCTCCTGCGCCTTTGTTCCATCAGCTGAAGGATTTTATTCATCACCCATGACTTTCTCATCTGCTTTTTCGTCTGAGCAACTCCATCTTGATGGCGGTTAGAGACTCACAGCTGGTTCAACTCGTCCTCAATCTTAGTTGGATCAGCACTAGGTCTGTGATGCTCGTTCAACTTAGCTTACACCTGCTTTCATATAGCTTCATCCTTGCTTCCGAAGATTATCCTCGGTTCCTGTCTTTTACGGACCTTCTTTATATGCACTCTGAAGACTTCAATAAGCGGATTGTAATTCGACTGCAAATCCGCCCTTGGATTTTAACAGAGAAGAATGCATTTCTATATCGCTTGTTGACCAAGATATAATCGATCTGATTTCTGAGTATGTTTTCCTCCGTATCCATCGATGATTTCCAAGTGTATAACTTCCTTGGGGATAGCTGGAAGAAGATATATGACGAGTTTATGTTCTTCTGCAAACACACGCAGCAGCTTGCTCCGCCCATTCCTTTCTCCCAGACCCCATGATCCTATTCTCCCGTGCGCCCCTTGCTCACCTTTGCGTTGAAGTCTCCCATGACTATTGTCAGATCTTGTTTTGGGAGCAGCGTAGTAATCTGCGCAAAAAATTCTTCAACTTCCTCCTTGCTATAGTCCGTGATTGGTGCATTCCTGGAAAATATTAATTTATCTTTGCAGGCCACCCATCCATCTGGAGCAACATGAGCCGTTTCGAGACTGGTACAAAGTTTGTTACACACTTCGCTATGCTCCTGCTGACTACCATTCCCACATCATGCTTACTCAATGTTAGATGTTCCCGAATAATAATCCCGAGTATACACTCTGTGTTTGCTTACATCACAACAGCCGGCATCTGGACACCTTATTTCGCTGATTCCAAGGATGCTAATTCCCATTTTCTCCATCTCCTGGATAGCATTGTAGATCTTGCCAGATTGTGTCATGGTTACAAGTACATTCCATGTACTTATCCTGGTTATTTCTGATGATCTCTTCTTGCACGACATTGTCCAAAATTGCCCCCTCCCCTCCCTCAGAGATTCGAATGGGAGACTAGAAACTCCGGAATATTTAATCTTGAATCCTATCATGATAGTTACTAAGGAGGCTCTTGAATGCAGTGGTTTCCCCTGGCTTTCTGCATCCTAATCCTTTATTGACTGCCTATAGCAGTTCATTCGCTTCGGGGTCGATTTCCCGATCTCAGGGCAATAGAGTCCCTCCCTACGTTGGCTCTTCCAGCCGTAGCTATTAGTCGGTGTAAAGGACTGCTTATCCCGGCAGTACTTGGGCAGTATTAGTACGAGGGCGAGTCAATAAGTTCTTAGAAAATCTGAGAGCACTCGGAGTGTCATATCACATTACTTTTTGACAAGTAGCATTTTTCAGGTGATTACTGTCAAATTTTGAGCGGAATTCATCGCGCGATTTTATTTCTGTAGATGATTAAAGCGAACAACTTTTGTATTTTTTACAAAATGAAAAAAAACGAGTTTCGTGCAATAATCAAACATCTACATATGAAAGGTTTAACGCCGAAAGAAATCAAAGCGGAGTTGGATAATATTCATAGCACATCTGCATCAGCATGGTGCATTTGCACACCAGCGTTTGCGACTAAATACAATTGGGTGAATGAATTTAAACGTGATCGCACATCCACATGTGATGCATCTTGTTCGGGACGTCCAATTGAGGCTGCTATGCCAGAAATCGATAAAGTCCACGATATTGTTTTGACTGATCGACGAGTGAAAGTGCGCGAGCTTGTTGAAGCATATCACATGACATAGTGATTTCAATTTTGCACGAACAATTGGGTATGAAAAAATTATCGGCAAGATGGGTGCCGATAGTTTGCTCACTATGGACATAAGCGCGACCGTATGACGATTTTAAAACAATGTTTGGAGATGTTTCAACGCTCCAGATGAACTGCGTCGATTCATTATTGTGGACGAAACATGGATCCATTACTTCACACCCGAGACGAAGGAACAGTTAAAACAATGGACTTCACCGAGTGAACCAGCTCCGAAGAAGGTGAAGACCGTGAAATCGGCCGGAAAGGTGATTTAGGATGGCCACAGTTTTTTAGGATGCACGCGGTATAATTCATATCGATTATCGACCTTCCGTCGAATCAATGGCGATTACTACACAGCCTTATTGGATTTCAACATTTTCATTTCAACATTTTAAAGAAAAAACGTCCCCATTTGGCGAAGAAGAAAGTGCTCTTCCATCAAGACAATGCACTGTTCATACGTGTCCGGCATCGAAGGCCAAATTCAACGAATTCCACTACGAATTGCTTCCCCATCCAGCATATTCGCCAGATTTAGCCCCCTGTGACTATTTTCTGTTTCCAAACCTGAAGAAATGGTTCAGAGGAAAGAGATTCACCACCAGAGAGCAGCTCATTGAAACAGAGGTTTATTTTGAAGAGTTGGACAAATCATATTATTCAGACGTCTTGAAAAAGTTGAAGAATCGTTGAATCAAGTGTATCGAACTGAAAGGAGATTATATTGAGAAATAAAAATTTGCAAGCGAATTTATTGTGTTTAGAAACCACAAGCAAGAATTCTTCTATCAACGGCATGAGTACTTCTCCAAGATGTGGATGAAAATGCATTAAACTGCATAGCATTATTAGATCCGAGATCACAGCCTAATTTAATAATGATCAATTTAGCGAAGAAACTCAAGTTACCTAGAATTTACTGAAGAATCAGTGAAGAATAATCGGCGGCATTAATCGGTCCCGTACAGAAGTATGCAAAGTTTTGCATGTACAATTAAGAGCCATACAAGGTGAATTTGTCGATCAGATAGAATGTATGATGTTACCACCAATAACAAATGAATTGCCTCAGGCAAGAAGCGAAGCTAGTCAGATTATCATACCTCAAAACGTTCAACAGATCTAGAATTCAACGAACCAGGGAAAGTTGACTTATTATTAAAAGCAAGAAGCTCGTTTATTGGAAGATCGTTGTAGGCTCACCAAAAATCGACTTCAAGACCAGCCAACGCTACAAAACACAAGATTAGGATGGATTCTAGGAAGAGAAATGACAGTAGTTGAATCGAGTCCATCATCCGCTTGTCACTACTAATGATTAACTGCATCGTCAAATTAAACGTTTCTGGAAGTAAGAAAATGTTTTGGAAGATATTATTCATATCTCACAAAGGATGAAAAATATTATGAGCAACAGTTTCTCAGGACAGCACGTAGAAATGAAAACGGACATTTCATCGTCAAATTACTTCTACGATCAGAAGTTAATCTTGGAGATTCTAAGCTATATGCCTTAAAGAGGTTAGAGCAAATGGAATATAGGTTCAAGCAAGATTCCTGTTTAAAAGCCAGATATTGTGAATTTATGGATGATTACACTAGACAACAGCACATGACTTTGGTGAGCGATTTTGATTCAATCAACGCTAAAGAAAGATATTTTATATCACACCAAGCAGTTATCAGACCTGAGAACATAACCACTAAAATATGTGTTGTCTTTTGACGCTAAGACCACATCTGGCTATTCATTGAATGACAAATTTATGGTGGGGCCTAATTTACAAAAGGATCTCTTCAAGATCTTGCTAAGATTTTGCATACATCTATACGTCACATACATCTATACGTCGTGACAGCAGATGTATTACAAATGTTTAGACAAATCTGGATTTATCAGATCGAGCTTGGCAACTTATTCTTTAGAAAATAGATATCAAATTTCAGATTTATCAGTTAAACGTATGGAATGATATGTGCACCTTATCTTGCAATAGGATGTGTAAGGAAACTTACGGTGCTATATCAAGGAATATCCGTTGGCAGCTAAAGCGGTTAATGAAGATTTCTACATGGATGAAGTGTTGACCAAAAGTGCAACCTTGCAAGAGACAACGGAACTACAACAATAATTTACGAAGTAAATTACTATTACTATAATGAATAATTACTATTAATGAAAGGAAAATTCACCCTAAAAAAGTGGCGGTTGAATAGTTCTCACATTTTGGAAAGGATGGCCAAAAGAACATAAATGATTTGCTTGTGGATAAAATTGAGACGCTAAAGACACTTGGTTTACTGTGGAATTAGGTCCAAGATAATCTTCAATATCATTGAACTCATAGAAAAAGCCGCCTCAACAAAAAGGGAGATTCTTTCTAGGATTCTCAAATCTATAATCTTTTAGGCTTGATAGCACCACTTTTAATCAAAAGCAAGTTGTTTATGCAGAATTTATATATAGTGACAGAAACTATCATAGGATCAAAAACTCTCAGATGATCAATTAAAGGCATGGAACAATTATTATTACTCCTTACCAGCTTTCAATAATTTCTTGATTCCAAAAAATGTCAGCTTCTTTGATAGTCACCAAATATATTTGGATTTGGAGATACATCTCAATGAGCCTTCGGAGCATGCTTATATTTTGTGAGCATGAGCAAAGAACGTCATATTTCATCGCAGCTTTTATGGGCTAAGGTGGTTCTTCTTAAAGTATTCTTACCGAGGTTGGAGTTGAAAGGAACTGTATTATTCGCACAGTCAAAATCATCTTATAAAGATAGAATTCATCGCTTTTACCTATGGAGTGACAGTACAATAGTTCTTGGATGGATCAAGACAGAACCTTTTTTTTAAAGACTTTCATTGCAAATAGAGTGACTAAAATTCAAGAGCTCACAAAAAGAATGATCTGGCAACATGTACCAACAAAACAGAATCTAGCGGATCTCACATTCAGAGGAATGACGCTAAAAAAACTACAGAACAGTCAACTTTAGTGGCATGGACCACAATGGCTAAGCAAGAGCGATCAACAACGAAGCAATCAGCAGAAGCCTGCTAAAGAATTACTAGAATTGAAGAAGATTTCATTCAACTTTGTTAGTTATATCATGATGTAAAAAGACAGGTGTACCATTCCCGTGGATGCGCAGTCGTCTAAAGTAAAGAGATTTCCAATCAGAAAGGATGTCAGAATTCAATATGGCTGCAAAATGATACATTGCTGTCCATTGCTCCACTTCGCTCTGCACTTCTGCCATTTCTTATTACGATCGTCATCACACGTGACATCATATGCGCAATGGTACACCTGTCTTTTTACATTATGAGTTACATGACAGATCCCTTATATAAATACTCATCCTATTATAAGCTATGTCATTGCTTATTGATTTCGGTTAGTCTTATCGAAACAAAAGAAGCATAGTCCATTGATGCCCGAGGAGGTAGAGATGGCCGAGATTACAATCCTGAATAAGCTCCAAGTTCAAGATTTTAGGCAGAAACTACGTTATTTAACAGAAGGACGTGAACTTCCAAAAAGAGCCTGTTGCGGAATGAAAGAAATCCACAAACTACGTTTTTTTCCTCGCTTTATTTTCTCTTCTTCTACAATTGTTCTGTTCGTATCCTGGCCTCGTGGTGAGCTCATCATTTCGCCATTACAATCTCACACACTCCGTCCCCTTCGCGGCAGCATGCCTCACTCGTTCGCTACGCTTGCGCTAGTCCAGCGCCGCTAGTTAATTCTGGGTTGACTGATCGACGAGTGAAAGTGCGCGAGCTTGTTGAAGCATATCACATGACATAGTGATTTCAATTTTGCACGAACAATTGGGTATGAAAAAATTATCGGCAAGATGGGTGCCGATAGTTTGCTCACTATGGACATAAGCGCGACCGTATGACGATTTTAAAACAATGTTTGGAGATGTTTCAACGCTCCAGATGAACTGCGTCGATTCATTATTGTGGACGAAACATGGATCCATTACTTCACACCCGAGACGAAGGAACAGTTAAAACAATGGACTTCACCGAGTGAACCAGCTCCGAAGAAGGTGAAGACCGTGAAATCGGCCGGAAAGGTGATTTAGGATGGCCACAGTTTTTTAGGATGCACGCGGTATAATTCATATCGATTATCGACCTTCCGTCGAATCAATGGCGATTACTACACAGCCTTATTGGATTTCAACATTTTCATTTCAACATTTTAAAGAAAAAACGTCCCCATTTGGCGAAGAAGAAAGTGCTCTTCCATCAAGACAATGCACTGTTCATACGTGTCCGGCATCGAAGGCCAAATTCAACGAATTCCACTACGAATTGCTTCCCCATCCAGCATATTCGCCAGATTTAGCCCCCTGTGACTATTTTCTGTTTCCAAACCTGAAGAAATGGTTCAGAGGAAAGAGATTCACCACCAGAGAGCAGCTCATTGAAACAGAGGTTTATTTTGAAGAGTTGGACAAATCATATTATTCAGACGTCTTGAAAAAGTTGAAGAATCGTTGAATCAAGTGTATCGAACTGAAAGGAGATTATATTGAGAAATAAAAATTTGCAAGCGAATTTATTGTGTTTAGAAACCACAAGCAAGAATTCTTCTATCAACGGCATGAGTACTTCTCCAAGATGTGGATGAAAATGCATTAAACTGCATAGCATTATTAGATCCGAGATCACAGCCTAATTTAATAATGATCAATTTAGCGAAGAAACTCAAGTTACCTAGAATTTACTGAAGAATCAGTGAAGAATAATCGGCGGCATTAATCGGTCCCGTACAGAAGTATGCAAAGTTTTGCATGTACAATTAAGAGCCATACAAGGTGAATTTGTCGATCAGATAGAATGTATGATGTTACCACCAATAACAAATGAATTGCCTCAGGCAAGAATCGAAGCTAGTCAGATTATCATACCTCAAAACGTTCAACAGATCTAGAATTCAACGAACCAGGGAAAGTTGACTTATTATTAAAAGCAAGAAGCTCGTTTATTGGAAGATCGTTGTAGGCTCACCAAAAATCGACTTCAAGACCAGCCAACGCTACAAAACACAAGATTAGGATGGATTCTAGGAAGAGAAATGACAGTAGTTGAATCGAGTCCATCATCCGCTTGTCACTACTAATGATTAACTGCATCGTCAAATTAAACGTTTCTGGAAGTAAGAAAATGTTTTGGAAGATATTATTCATATCTCACAAAGGATGAAAAATATTATGAGCAACAGTTTCTCAGGACAGCACGTAGAAATGAAAACGGACATTTCATCGTCAAATTACTTCTACGATCAGAAGTTAATCTTGGAGATTCTAAGCTATATGCCTTAAAGAGGTTAGAGCAAATGGAATATAGGTTCAAGCAAGATTCCTGTTTAAAAGCCAGATATTGTGAATTTATGGATGATTACACTAGACAACAGCACATGACTTTGGTGAGCGATTTTGATTCAATCAACGCTAAAGAAAGATATTTTATATCACACCAAGCAGTTATCAGACCTGAGAACATAACCACTAAAATATGTGTTGTCTTTTGACGCTAAGACCACATCTGGCTATTCATTGAATGACAAATTTATGGTGGGGCCTAATTTACAAAAGGATCTCTTCAAGATCTTGCTAAGATTTTGCATACATCTATACGTCACATACATCTATACGTCGTGACAGCAGATGTATTACAAATGTTTAGACAAATCTGGATTTATCAGATCGAGCTTGGCAACTTATTCTTTAGAAAATAGATATCAAATTTCAGATTTATCAGTTAAACGTATGGAATGATATGTGCACCTTATCTTGCAATAGGATGTGTAAGGAAACTTACGGTGCTATATCAAGGAATATCCGTTGGCAGCTAAAGCGGTTAATGAAGATTTCTACATGGATGAAGTGTTGACCAAAAGTGCAACCTTGCAAGAGACAACGGAACTACAACAATAATTTACGAAGTAAATTACTATTACTATAATGAATAATTACTATTAATGAAAGGAAAATTCACCCTAAAAAAGTGGCGGTTGAATAGTTCTCACATTTTGGAAAGGATGGCCAAAAGAACATAAATGATTTGCTTGTGGATAAAATTGAGACGCTAAAGACACTTGGTTTACTGTGGAATTAGGTCCAAGATAATCTTCAATATCATTGAACTCATAGAAAAAGCCGCCTCAACAAAAAGGGAGATTCTTTCTAGGATTCTCAAATCTATAATCTTTTAGGCTTGATAGCACCACTTTTAATCAAAAGCAAGTTGTTTATGCAGAATTTATATATAGTGACAGAAACTATCATAGGATCAAAAACTCTCAGATGATCAATTAAAGGCATGGAACAATTATTATTACTCCTTACCAGCTTTCAATAATTTCTTGATTCCAAAAAATGTCAGCTTCTTTGATAGTCACCAAATATATTTGGATTTGGAGATACATCTCAATGAGCCTTCGGAGCATGCTTATATTTTGTGAGCATGAGCAAAGAACGTCATATTTCATCGCAGCTTTTATGGGCTAAGGTGGTTCTTCTTAAAGTATTCTTACCGAGGTTGGAGTTGAAAGGAACTGTATTATTCGCACAGTCAAAATCATCTTATAAAGATAGAATTCATCGCTTTTACCTATGGAGTGACAGTACAATAGTTCTTGGATGGATCAAGACAGAACCTTTTTTTTAAAGACTTTCATTGCAAATAGAGTGACTAAAATTCAAGAGCTCACAAAAAGAATGATCTGGCAACATGTACCAACAAAACAGAATCTAGCGGATCTCACATTCAGAGGAATGACGCTAAAAAAACTACAGAACAGTCAACTTTAGTGGCATGGACCACAATGGCTAAGCAAGAGCGATCAACAACGAAGCAATCAGCAGAAGCCTGCTAAAGAATTACTAGAATTGAAGAAGATTTCATTCAACTTTGTTAGTTATATCATGATGTAAAAAGACAGGTGTACCATTCCCGTGGATGCGCAGTCGTCTAAAGTAAAGAGATTTCCAATCAGAAAGGATGTCAGAATTCAATATGGCTGCAAAATGATACATTGCTGTACATTGCTCCACTTCGCTCTGCACTTCTGCCATTTCTTATTACGATCGTCATCACACGTGACATCATATGCGCAATGGTACACCTGTCTTTTTACATTATGAGTTACATGACAGATCCCTTATATAAATACTCATCCTATTATAAGCTATGTCATTGCTTATTGATTTCGGTTAGTCTTATCGAAACAAAAGAAGCATAGTCCATTGATGCCCGAGGAGGTAGAGATGGCCGAGATTACAATCCTGAATAAGCTCCAAGTTCAAGATTTTAGGCAGAAACTACGTTATTTAACAGAAGGACGTGAACTTCCAAAAAGAGCCTGTTGCGGAATGAAAGAAATCCACAAACTACGTTTTTTTCCTCGCTTTATTTTCTCTTCTTCTACAATTGTTCTGTTCGTATCCTGGCCTCGTGGTGAGCTCATCATTTCGCCATTACAATCTCACACACTCCGTCCCCTTCGCGGCAGCATGCCTCACTCGTTCGCTACGCTTGCGCTAGTCCAGCGCCGCTAGTTAATTCTGGGCGCGTACTTCAAATAAATTCTTTCGTCGCTTGGGCACGAACATCCCGCCGGCCGTTGAAAGTCAATTTCTTCAACCGCTATTTACAAAAGGAGGAACTCTAGTATATCATTGCTTAAGAAAATTATGTTTCAATAGGAAGAACGCAAGTTTTATTGATAGCGCGGTTGGTTACGCTATTGGAGGATTACGCACGTAGCCATCGCCTCCGGGATGAGTCTCAATAATTCGTATGCCATCTTTAAGGTGGTAAATTCTTATCCTTCAAGAGAACTAATGAACTGATCTTGATTTCGAAGGAATTAGGTTTTTTGTCACTTATAACGGTCTTGAAGCTGCGTGAGATACTTGCAAGACTACCGCTTCTAGAAGTTTTGACGCATTTGTGATAATAGTTGGAATCTTAGTCGATTCGATGGTATCTCGATAAGGTCGAACTCTGGAAAGGAGTTTAGAGGTTCATCGATGATAAAATGTCCGGGAGCACCTCATAATCGTGAGGGTCGTTGGTCACACCGGGCACAGCGGGTGTGAATTTAAAACGGCTTCGATTTGTGCGAATACCGTACTGAATTCTTCAAAGGTGAATACACTGTTACCGATAACTCTTTTTAAGAGTCTTGGCGGACTTCACACCCGCCAGAGTCCACCCATATGTAAAGATTTTACCGGTAGTGAAATGCCGCACCGACTGATCCGTCAAAAAACGTTCAACATTCTCGCAATTCCCTTCCACCATGCGTGAAAGTGCTTGCAGTTCATTGTTTGAGCCTGTGAAATTTGTGCCGTTGTCTGAGAACAAATTCGTGTATTGACCACGTCTGGCCATGAATCGTTTCAACGCATTGAGAAACGCCATCATGGTTAAGTCGCAGATTAATTCCAAGTGCGTGGCTTTAGTTGACAAGCATACAAAGATACACAAGTAAGTCTTTCCAGTTTTGTTCCGCGACAATTTTATAGGAAACAGTCCCGCGTAATCTATTACTAATCTGAATTACTAAATGCTCGATGTGGAGTTACCCGCTCTCTCGGAAGATCTCCCATTAATTATGATTTTTCATGAGGACGGACGCGATGCATTTTCGTATCTGCCGAATCGTTTGACGTCCCGTTACCGGCAAGTACCTATAGCGCAAATGAGCAAGTAAACTTTGAAGCCCCATATGCATATTTGAGATGCGAATCTCGAATGGTTAACTCGATAAATGGATGCTTGGCAGATAGGATGATCGGATGTTGCTTCGAGTGATCTATATCTGCGTGGCGGAATCTACCTCTACGCGTAATAGTCCCGTCTAGGAAAGGATTTAAAGTGAGAAGCTTGCTTTTACTCGATATTCCCCATGGCTTGGAGGTTCGGACGTCGGTGGTTTGCCGTCCTGTGCAACCTACCGTTCCGAGTTCGATCGAGTTTTATCGGCGCCCTACATAATGTCAGCTTGTAAGGTTCGAGGCTATCTAATCACTTGATAGCCTCAGGATTATGGATGAGCCAATAAGCTTTTTAGCTTATGCAGGGAAGATGCTGATTAGATTGAAAGCTCGGCGTCCTGCCTCGGGGTTAGGCTCGGGGTTGCTGAGCGATTCCTATGGAGCGTCCCCGGGAAATAGCGTCCCGGCGGCATCCGAAGCGCTGGCCGACCAGTGTTGCGCGTGTAAGCGACACAAACTGGGAGTAGCCTAGGCTATGACGATCTGACGGATGATCTAGATTGATACCGCTGAGACTGTGGCAATTGCCCGCGTCCAGGTAGGATTCGCGGTGGTAGTGATTGATAGCTGCATGCTGGCTAGGAGCCTCTGGCCTTGACGGATGAGCTGCGTATCATGTTCGGGAACCAGCCTGCTTAATTGGTAGAGCGTAGATAGTTGCTCGCTCCAACCAGAGCTGAGTTGCTTGTTGGGACCTACATCCCGCGAGCGCGACTGGGAGTTTCGGCATAGCCGTGACGCGTTGATCGGACGTATTCTAGATCCCATGCCCATGGGGGGGGGGGCGAGTTAAGCTTAAATGCAGATCATACGTATCATACGTAAAACACTCACACATTGTTGTTTGGCTTGGAGATCTTTAATCTCGGGGAATTCGTTCAGTTGTGCGACTCGGGTAAGTGACAGTGTGGCTTTATTCAACTCTTCCACTGATAGAGGACTGGTTTGTCGCTCTTCTCTTTTGCACGCATTGGTTTTGAATCACAAGCAATACGCTGCGACCCTCTTGAGTCGATGAAGAGACGAGAATCTCGAAAATAAATTAGTATCCCGCGGAACGCTGTGGTAAGCTACGGTCTGTTTCTTGAGTTCAACTATTTCCGAGGGTTCGACTGCGGGCTCCATCGGCCACGCCTGCTGATCCTTTGCGAGCCAAGATGATTCCGTCCACCACAGAGAGAGAATTTTTAGGTTTCGTGGAGTTGCTCCTCTCGAAATGATGTCAGCTGGATTGTCCTTGGACTGAACATGCGACCATTGAACATCTGGTGCTGTGTGCTGGGTCGTCGCGACTCTATTCGCAACGAATATTTATAACTCTGCGGGCTGATGCTTGATCCACGCTAGCGATAGTTGAATCACTTCAATATTGAATGCGATCAAACTTAATTGTTAGAGCTTGTCGCACGATCTCTCCGAGCTTGACGAGTAATAAGGCTCCACATAATTTAAGTCGAGGTAAGGTGATACTCTTGAGAGGTGCGATTTTTGACTTTCCGCAGAGTAATCTTGCGACAACTCACCTGATTGATTTATACTTCATGATGAAAATGCAAGCCCCATATGCTGCCTCTGAGGCGTCACAAAGTCTGTGTAGTTCTATTGTTCATGGTTCTTCGCATATCGCGTGTCTTGGAATCGAGATTAATTCCATCTCCTTCATTTTCTTCCTGATATATTGCATCCAGGTGATGTATAGATTAATTGGTAGGAATTCGTCTCATCCTTAAGTTGCCAAAATTGTTGAAGTATGATCTTGGTACGTACAATCACTGGGCATTAGCCCCAACGGGTCATAAATTTAAGCAATAGTTGATAATATCATATGTCTCGTTGCACTGATTTTTTTCGATTGCGCACGTTCTATATTGCAAACAATCATCGGTGATGTTCCAGCAAATTCCTAATGTCTTTATTTCATTACTCCTTGGTAACTTTTGGACTTCGAAGGATCCGTCGAAGATTGTCGGCTCGTTTATGTTCCACTTATGGAGATGAAATCCTGCAGATTGCAAAATGTCGGTTACTTCGCACCACCGTAGAGTGCTTATGTCGTTGCCACCAGACAAGTCGTCCACGTAAAAGTCATTGTGTATGATCCTGCTCGCTTCCGGATATCTGTCTTGGTTTTCAATCGCGAACTGATGTAAGCACCGAATGGCTAAGAACGCACTAGCCATACCGATATGTGATGGTGTTGAGACGGTATTCGCAGATCAGTCCGCTTGCATTTGGCCTCCATACGATTCTTTGTAAATCTCTGTTGATCTTCTTGCAAAAGCACTTGTCGGTACATCTGATGTCTGCTGTGATGACGAATCGGTGTAGACGGAATCTCATTGTTATGGAGAATAGATCCGTCTGAATAGTAGGCCCAGAGCGGCGTATATTGTTGAGTGATACTCCTGAAGATGTGGGACACGATGCGTCAAATACAACTCTGAGCGGTCATGCTGTTGGGTTTTAATATCGTGTGATGCGATAGGTAAATACTTATCTGAGATTCCTTCTGATTCGAGATTTCGGCCATATGGTTTAATTCGTCATATTTTTGCATGAAGAGCTTATATTAGTGCTTTAATTCCGGAAATTTTGCAAATTTTCGTTCTATGTACCGTAATCGCTTGATAGCGATATCGTGAGTGTCTCCGAGTTAATCTACTCTATCGCATAGTGTAATCGAATTTCAAATCGTCCATCCACATTACATTATGTGTGAATGAATTCTGTTTCCCAGATCGTTATCTGATAACTTCGAATGGATGAGACTTTCTTCTACTTGCCAGAAGCATTCTGGTTGTGTTTCGATGTTGGTAGTGAAAGAGATGGAATATACGGATGCGATCGAGCTCTCGTTTGGTCTTTGGAGGCCTACCGGACCCGCAATGATCTTGTTTTTTGTGTTATCGGCTGGTCCTTTCCTAATTTGATCTGATCGACGCATAATAGCTGCCAAAATATGAAACTTTCTAGTACGTCTATTTTCTCTGGCGTGTGGAATGATCAGCTAGAGTGATTGTCTCAGGTATTTGTGCTTCTTGTTGTCTCCGACAATGGAAGATTGACTGTGCTTTCTCGGGCAATATCGAGAAAGCGAGCTTAATTCTGAAAAGGTTAAATTTGGATTGTATCGTAGCGTGAGTCTCTGTGAATGCTGTTTGTACGTTGTCGATACCGCAAATATGCATTGAATTACTTCTCTGTGGAAGGCCTAATTGTTCGCAATGGTTCCTTGTCATAAAGTTAGATTGCGATCCTGGGTCGAGAAACGCACGACATTCTTGCAAATCTCCCCGATTGTCTTGAATGTGGATGATAGCCGTAGCCAGCAACCCACGCTGAGTTGAACGGCATGCTGCTACGCTCGTGGTTTGTGATTCCGTAAATGCCTGTGATTCGGTGGTTGTAATTTGATTACCATTTCCGTGATCTGCGCCTTCGCCCTTTGAAATGTGCAGTAGTGTGTTGTGTTTCTTGTGACATAATCGGCAGGTGCTAGAGCTGCACGATTCAACGTTGTGGCCGCCCTTAAAACAGTTGAAACATAATTTTAAATGTTTTACTTCCTTACTCTTGACCTGGGAAATTGAATTAAGAAAACTTGGACACTGATACAATCGATACTTACCTTGATTGCATACCAAACGTTTGTCTGATTTGTCTCGGCGACCGCCTTGGCGATTGATTTTTTGTTTGTGTTGATTGCTTTATTGTTAATGTCATTACTTGATGATTTCGCGCATTTCGTTTTATCGAGTTGTGATGTCTCCAGCATAACGCACCTATCTGTTGTAAAGTCAAGGAACTGCCTATATATCGCTATTTCTTTCGCGGACGACTTGGTTTCCCGTTTTGTGGCGTTTTTTGGTCGAATTTTGCGGTTATTAGATAAACAAGGATGATGCTCCATTGTTCCATGAGCTCGCCAAGCTTTTTCAGAGTGCGAATATGCTTTTCGGTGTGATCTAATAATTGATGCAATCCTGTAGGTGATTCCTTTTACATTATAGGAAGTTCTACAAGCGCTTGCACGTAGTGCAAGCCAAAACACGTTTATTCTCGAAACGACTTTCGAGAAGGTTCCATGCGACATCGTAATTATCAGCGGACATTTCCATAGATTCTAGAATTTCTGCGGCTATCCCCTTTAGTGCGAACTTTAAGTAATACAGCTTTTTTATGTTTGATAGGTTACTATTTTTTATCGATAATCGTCTTAAAGGTATCGTGAAAATTTGGCCACTGGTCGTATGATACGTTGAAAGTGGGCAGATTAATAGGCGGTAGCTTGATCCGGTCTTCTGCATTGGTTGCATTGCCGAAGTTACGATTATTTCTTGACGCGCCGTTTCGCGGTTTCCCATGTCGTGTGATAAGCGCTTTAGCCGCCGCGGACGTCGTGTATTCTGACTCGAATGCTTCGCGTTCGCCATCATTTTTAAATTCTGCGTCTAGTTCCTCGAGGGCGTCTTATGTTTCACTAAATTCATTCCACACGCGTTGTATCGCTGTTAATCTAACCTTTACCTCCTCTATCTGATGGCTTTGTTCGTCGAATACTCTAATCCAATTACGCGCGCATCATTTGCGCCTTGATTCCGCGTATTTTCACGAGTTTTGCTGTGTCCGCCATTGTGTTCGTGTAAACGGGATCGAGATTCACTAGTTACGATTAGGTTGCACTTAGCTTGAGAATCGAAGCTCAGAGTCCTTGGAGGGACTCGTTGACTCGGTGGATGCGTTTGTTTCCTCGACTTTCTTCTGGACATTGCTTGTCGGTGGATTGAGCGATTTTGGTGCTTTGTACACAGCCGATGATTGCTACCCGTCTGTATCTATTTGGATTTCACTGTGTTGCGAATGATCCGCCTCGAAGGATCAATGTTGCAGGATGAAAGAAATCCACAATCTACGTTTCTTTTCCTCGCTTTATTTCCTCTTCTTCTACAATTGTTCTGTTCGTATCCTGGCCTCAGTAGCGAACTCACCATTTTGCCATTACAATCTCACGTACACTCCGTCGCGGCAGCATGCCTCACTCGTTTGCTGCGCTCGTCCAGCGCCGCTAGTTAATTACGGGCGCTTCAAATAAATTCTTTCATCGCTCAGGCGCGAACAGAACCCTCTGTGCTCACTACACTCGTTTATTGATCATCAAGGTTTAAATCGGATAAGAAGCAAGGCTTTTCAATGTAGAGATTAGCGACTTGCAGAAGCATCAAGCGATCTTATTAAGAAACCATATTATAATACTATAATTCTGCGGCAGGAACACGAACGTCCAAAACATTGTCCGCCAGAGCAATTACTTCATTCTAAAAAATATTGGCCTATTAATGGTAGAAGAGAGTTTCGCAAGATCGTACGAAAATGCGTAAAATGTTTTCGCTTTAAATATCGTTAAAGCGGTTATGGGAGATTTACTTCCAGAACGAATTACTCAAAAGGGCAGAGCCTTTATAACTACAGGAGTGGATTACGCCGGCCCCTTTGCGGTTCGAAAGAGCAGACATCATGGAAGATCGGTTATATCTAAAGGATATGTCGCGCTGTTTACTTGCTTCAGTACCAAAGCAATTCACCTTGAATTTGTAAGCGAATTAATCACAGAAGCATTCTTAGCAGCTTTGGATAGTTTTACAACCTGGAGAGGACTTTGTAAGCGAATATATTCAGACAATGATACAAATTTCGTTGGTACCAGTAAAGAGTTTGAAGAGGTGTTTCAGTTTATTATAGAAAGAGATATTACAGCGGCGCTGACTAAATAAAAGGTGATCTGGAATTTCATACATCATGCGTCTCATTTTGGAGAAGTCGCAGTGAAACTCATGAAGAGACATTTGTACACCATTATTCAGAAAACTGCTGAACTTTGATGAATATATCACACTACTCACCAACATTGAAGATATTCTTAATTCTAGGCCTTTAATGCCTTTGATAAACGATCATTCTGACCTTGAAATCCTAACACCAGCGCATTTTTTAATAGACGATTCGCTTATTTAACCAATTAAGCACAATTATGTAGATGTTCCAGACAATCGACTTCATCATTGACAGCATTTACAGAAATTGAGGCAGACCCTGTGAAAACAATGGCAGAACGAATATCTACAAGAACTGCAGAAACAAAACAAATGACATAGCTCAGGGAAGCCTATTGACCTGAACATAATGATTCTACTAATGAAAAGCAATAACTCTCTCCTTGCAATCGCCTTTAGGATCATTGTCTGGACTATTATGTAGTAGAGATACACTCCAAAAAGGATGGGAACATACGAGTAGCTAGCGTGCGTATCAGTACAAGTAATTATGTATATATAAACGAGCTATCAGGAAACTTTGTTCACTATCATTAACGGCCGACGAGGAAGAAGATACAAGATCATGAGTCTGTGTTTGATATAATTGCTCCATTTATTATTTGTTCTATGTTATCTTATATTAAGTTAATTCCGTTCAAGTTCCTAAAGTAATTGATTGATTGAAGGCTACAAGAATGTGATTAATTAGTTATAATTTTTTTTGTGTTGAAAGAGTTTTCTTTTGTATTGAAAGAGAGTAAGGCGGTCGGTATATGTTAATGCAATATCTAGCACATGGGAAAGAGGAAGAGGGCGCGGTTTTGTACGAACGGAAGATTTGAAAAACTAATAAAAAATTTATAGTTGTTAAAAAGAATGATCATTCCACAACAGTCTGTCTAGAACTGCGTGATAATTGAGCTGTTGGTAAATGAAGAAATAAGATTTATTTTCTTTCTCTAATATATTGATATTGCTGTGTCCGCCATTACTCCGCGTTCGTCATTATCCCATTCTCCCCTACATATACGGGGTGTCCGACGAGACTTCTGCCAAATGCTTTTTGTAGACAGAACAGACTAAACTGAATCGAAAAGTCCTCTACAATTTTGCAATTTTCACAATGATTAACGAGATATTAATTATTAAAAATTGTCGATTATTGGTTATCTTCAATAATTTTTTACTCAACTACTATCAACTTTACAAAAAAACAGCAAGAGACAAAAACTGTTTATTTTCTTCTTACAGAGCTCTAAGAATTTTTTTCAGAATTTTTTATCAACTGTCAAACATGGGAGCGACTCACCTTTCTTACTTTTTCTCACTTTTCTTACTTTTTTATATAGATGTATATTACTGTTCATAAATTCAAGAACGTTTGCAATTTACAAAACACATTTTACAAAAACTTATTGGGAGTATAAATTAGTTCGGTCCGTTTTCCAAAAGATGGCTCCGGCTGTTGTGAATGGTTCATAATGACAACTGATTTTGGCGTTTTCGGAGAGGTTAGACATCTGCTAATAATATTCATTTTTTTATATCGCTTTGAGTTTCATACAAAAACCTTGATTTTTACTGTGTTTGAAATGTCGAATTTTGTATTAACCAAGCAGCATTTGCGGGAGATTCTAATTTGCTGCTTTAATTGGAAGAAAAGTGCAGCTGAAGCCCATCGAATGCTTGTCGAAGTTTATGGTGACACTGCTCCAACTGTAATAAATCATATAAGGAATGGTTTCGACGTTTCAAGGATGGAGATATCAGCGTTGAAGACAAGCCTCGCTCTGGACAGCCAAAAAAATTCGAAGACAAAGAATTAGAGGCATTACTCGAAGAAGATCAGAGTCAAACACAAGAGGAGCTTGCAGAATCATTGGGAGTAACTCAACAAGCCGTTTCTGCAATTCAAAAACAAGGAAATTGGGTGCCTTATGAACTGAAACCGAGAGACGTTGAAAGGCGATTTTTCACTTGCGAACAGCTGATTCAAAGACAACAAAGAAAAAGTTTTTTTGCATCGGATTGTGACTGGAGATGAGGAGTGGATGAGTATTCTACGACAACTCCAAGAAAAAAAAAATTACGCTAAGCCCGGTCAATCGTTGCCATCGACCTCAATATCAACATCAAAGCCGAACATTCATGGTTCGAAGATCATGCTCTGTATTTGGTGGAACCAAAAGGGTGTTGTTTACTATGAGCTGCTGAAACCTGGCGATTCCATTACGGGCGATCGGTATCGGCTAAAAATAATTCATTTGAGCCGTGCATTGCAAGAAAAACGGCCGGAATACGAGCAAAGACATGATAAAGTTATTTTTCTTCATGACAATGCTCGGTCTCATGTCGCAAAAGTCGTAAAAAAATATTTGGAAACGCTCAAATGGGATGTTTTCCCGCATCGGCCGTATTCTCTGGACATTGCTCTTTCTGATTACTGGTTGTTCCGAATGATGCAGCACGATTTGGCAAGTCACCGGTTCACTTCTCAAAAATTGGATCGCCTCTAAAGACGAGTCATTTTTTCGAGATGAAATTCGAAAATTGAGAGATGGGAAAAAGTAGTAGCCAGCGATGGACAATACTTTAATTAATCTGTTCATTCATTTTATTTTGAAATAAATGCATTTTTGAACACAAAAAAACGGATCGAACTAATTTGTACTCCCAATATATTGCGATGAAAAACAATTGTGAAAAAATTTTTTAAAATGCAATGTAAAAGCAAAAAATAGAGCTTCAAAATGACGTTTGAATTTTGTATCCAACATTTTTTTCCTTATATAAAATTGAAAATTTATGTTATTTATTGAAGCACTGTACTTAGATGAAACTTTGTCGGATAAAATTTAACAAATTTAAGGTGCACTTTAAGGTAGACTTTCTAAGTTTTTTAAAATAAAAAAATTGATATGATGATTTTTCATGTAGAGATTGTATTTTTTATTGTGTAAAATTTTATTGTATAAAAACTTACTTTTTCTAAAATGTTTTTAATTTCGATTCTAAAAGTTTGTGGAAAAAAATAAAAAGTGGAAAAATGTTTATTATAATATGATTGATTCCTATAATTTTTCCAAATTTTTATAAAAACTGTTTCGAATGTTAATTTTATAAAAATTGTAACGTTCAAGAAAAATTTATAAAGTTCTATTTTTTTGTCTTTTAAATGTATTTTTAGAAACTTCTCTACAATTTTTTTTACTGAGATATTTAAGTTTCTGTAAATTGTAAGAAAATTGCAAATATTTCTGAATTTATTAATGGTAATGTTATTATCAATACTAAAATTAAAGAAAATATAAAAGGATGTAACAGATATGCACATGAAAAGAGTCCCTATATCAATTTAGACTTCACATACATTGATTGTTAGATTTCTATGAAAGAAAAATTTTCGCCGCTTATCCTTACTATTGCGATAATGGTAATAAAAACATTTTTTATCATAATTTTTTTTTCTAATCGAAAAATTATGAAAAAATCAGTAATGTTTTAGTTATCAAGAAACATTTTTAATAATTCCCTATAATTGCCAATGTTTAAGTAAAAATCATATTCTAATTTCATATTTTTTGTGAATATCTTTCCAACATTATTCACTTCAAATTATTAGGAAGTTTCCGTTAGCGCACAATACGATAGCACACATTCATTCACATCGGCTAACTTTTCACTGCTTTAATTAATGAGAATGTTTTATTTCAAATTGGCTAATTAGCGATGTGTGCTATCGGAACCGTTTTAAATTATTTTAGTTCTTTAATAAATAAGCGTCAATGACAAAAAATGAAAATATGAAATTTTCTCATGTTTTTCCGCAAAAGTGTAACTTATTTACATGTACATTTTTTATAATTGACAGTTATAAACTTTTAATTTTTTAAAAATTATAATTTCTATTTTCTAAATCTGTAAAAAATATCAAGAATGTATTCCGGTATTTTTTATTACCAATTTTTAGAATCAAAACATCATTGATCTTCATAATTTTTCGTGGATTAGAAAAATAGGAAAAAATTATGATAAAAAATTTGTTTTATTGTCATTATTGCAATTGTAAGGATAGGGAGTGAAATTTTTTTTTTCATAATGGTTTAACAATTGATGTATCAAGTCTAATTTTGTACAGAGATAGTTTTCATATACATATCCTGTTACATACTTTATTGATTTTATTTCTAAAATTTAATTTTTTGAGAAGGTATTGAAAAAAACATTCAAATTTTCAAGAAAGACTTATTTTTTAATCTTAAAAAGGTACACCTTTCTTTATCGATTCACTATTTTCTCACTTTTTCGAGAATAAAATTTATTATTTTTGACAACTCTAGCCGCTCCCATACCTGTCAATTTTTTAGTATTGCATTTTCTTATTGACAACTACTCGTATTTTTTACCAACATGAGAAAATACGATATTAAAATATTCTGAAAAAATTCTCATAACTTTATGAGAAGAAAATAAGAAATTTGTCTCTTGCTGTTTCTCAGTAAAGTCGATAGTATTTGAGTAAAGAATTATTGAAGACCAATATTCGGCCATTTTTAGTAATTAATATCTAACCTTTGCGAAAATTGCAAAATGATAAAGGACTTTTCGACTCAGTTTAGTCCGCTCTGTGTATAAAAAGCGTTTGGCAGAAGTCTCGTCGGACATCCTGTATGTATGTGTGTGTGTATATATATATATATATAATATATATGCGCAGACTTCTAAATAAACTGTCAACTTCGCCTCCATGTTTGAAGACAGCGCTATGCAGCGCCATATTTCAATTCTCTCACTCACACATGTATAAATTACATGAATAAGTTCACACGATACTCACAGACAAGACGTATGGGAACTAAAAGAAGAACAGCTGGGAATCAAGTTCATCCTTTTTCTATCACATTGAGTCAGTAGTCTATTTATATAAGTCTATGCATATATGTATGTAAGCTCTAGTTACGATTAAAACTTACGTAAATAGAAATAAATTAAGTAACGATAAAAGTAACTAGTGAAATCGTTATTTCAAAAACTGTTCATGTAACTGCGTTATCATGAACGTTACTCATTGTCAGAAGAAAATGTAACGTCGTTACCCAATCGTTACTGAAAAAAGTAACTTTTAACGATAACTTTTAACGACGTTACAAGTAACGCGTTATTTGCCAACCCTGTATATATACACATGGTAAAAAAATTATATAATTAAGACAACATATACAGGGTAATTAAAAAACGTTTGTCCTTAAAGTATCATATTCCAGACTTAATTCTAAGATGATTTTTCTTTTGCGAAAATTTTGTCTGAAGCTTAGTTTTCAAATTACAAGAAGAAATAGTTAGCGTATCACGGACCGCGTAGAGGAGACGGACAGGAGCGGCGCTCACGGTTAGGCGCAAGCGCTTTACGTGCGGGGCGTATACTGATGCATTCACACGTTTACAAAAACACGTTTCTTCTTACTTTTACTACACTTCTTTGTCTTTCACATACTTTAAATATGATAATTTCGTTAAATTATTGGGTGTGGGAAAAAGTGGCGGTTTTTTAGTAAAATTCAAATGTTTTCTTAGAGATGTTTTCTTTATTAAAATCAATTTATTTAAACCAAATATGCTCCATTATTTTCGATAACATTTTGCCATTTTTGAGGCAGAGCCATAATCCTATCGTGATAGAACTTCTGTGGTTTCTGGTTGAAAAACTGTTTCAAGGCCTGATTTTCAGGCCTCTTTTGAAGCCATTTTACACCATTAAGAGAGTTCTGAAGCGATCTAAACAAATGATAGTCTGAGAGTACTACTGTATGTCAAGACTATACGGTGGATGCATTAAGACTTCTCAGCCAAGCTCTCGCAATTTTTACCAAATTATCAAAGATGTGTGTGATCAAGCGTTGTCATGATGGAAGACGACACCCCTCCTATTGATTAATTCTGACCGCTTCCTCTCAATTGTTGTAATCTCTCCAGTTGTTCACAGTAGAATTCGGAATTAATTGTTTGATCGGGCAATAGTGAACAGCTCATAGTGACCGATTCCCTTCCAATCCCATCACACACACAACATTATCTTCTTTGTCGTCAATCCAGGTTTTGCGATTGCTTGTGCCTTCTCTCTTTCTTTTATCCATGATTTTTTGCGAGTTCGATTGTCGTACGTAATCCATTTTTCATCAGCAGTTATCATTCTCTTCAGAAATTTCATTCCGTTTCAGTAGCGTATCGCAAATGTTAATTCGATCCATCATGTTCTTAGCACTCAACTCGTGAAGAACCTAAACATCGAACTTTTTTTTGTATCCAGCTTTGTGTAAATGATTTAAAACTGTTTTGTGCCTAGTTCCCTGGCAATCTCCACAGTGCTCATATGCTTATCACGCTTGATTTTTTCCATGATTTCATCGGACTTTTCAGTGATTGGTCGATCGGAGTGAGGTTCATCTTTCACATCGAAATTTCCATGGCAACGAAGCACGTCTTGCTTATTTTTGTAGAGTATCTTCACCATAAATAGCACAAATTTTTTCACAAGCTTGTACAGCGTTCTTGCCCTTATCGTAGTAATACTGCAAAATGTAACAAATTTTTTCCTTATTTATTTTCATTTTCAAAATAAAATAACTTTTGATCCACTTCACCGATTTCAATCTTTTTCGGCTCAAAACAAAGGTTGAAATGTCACTTTTTAAACGCACGTCTAGTGTTGTCAATGCGATTAATAGTTATCGACTGCTGAGCATTTAATGTCACCTAGTGGGAAAAACGCTACGAACTTTTTATATCCAAATAAATTAGTATCCAAATAAATTAGTGATGAAATTAAAATGAATATTAAACCCTTTGAGTATTGTTCTTTAATTACATTGATAAAATTGTTAGAGAAATGTAGTAAAAGAGTGAAATCATACAATAATTACGTGCGATAAGTAATTAAAACTATTGTTGTATATACATACAAATCAAATATATCAGTACGTCAATTATTTCAGTACGTCGAATTCTAAGAGCGATTCTTACAATTCGATGGACCGAAAACTTGACTTAATTGTATGTCAATAGGCGTTATTTGTAGCACGCAATTATTCTCCAATTTCTCACTTTTACAAAAATTTCTCTAACAATTTTATCTACGCTATCGCGCTCATAGTATTTATTATATACTTATGAGAAGTCTTATGAGAAACGCGATCGCGCTTCTTAACAATCAAAGAGTTGTGAATATTTAAAACAAAATGTAAGCCAAATACATTTTAAAAGCTAATTATTATTTTAATTATCGAATTGTTATTACCTTGTAGATGTTCAATGATTCCATTTTGCTTTAGTTTCTTGAAACAGTCAGAGGAATAAATTTGGATGTACCGTAATAGTGCTCGATACAACGGCTTAATTCACTTTCTTCACTCAAATATAAAATGTCTTTTAAGTATGTAAATATCAAATCACGTTCTTACAATGAGATTCTTCTTTTATAAATTGTCACGTTTCAATATATTGACACTTCGATGACACTCACTTGATAAAACGAGGAATTTATCAACCGATAATATTAATCGATTTATTAATTAACCATTGACAATCACAAGCGATTGATTATTCGGCGATTGAAAATTATACGAAGGAAGAAAAATATCTGCATGGAGAGAATTTTTTCTTAGAATTTACCCTGAAAATATGACAATCATGGGATAACATTGTATTTCAAAGAATTTTAATGTAAATCTTTCTCATTAATAAAACTACAATAAAATATAAAATAAATTTGATTAATTTTACTGAAGTGCATGGTAAACATTTTTTAAATATTGTATTGTATCACAACTATCATATTTTCAGGGTAAATTTTAAAATAAAATTTTTTCACCGTGTGGAAGTCCGTATCCAACACAACAAGTGTTTATGTGTGGCAAGCAGCTGACTGACTTTCTTGGGTGCAATGAGTGTAGTTCAATCAACGTCTTATAGCATTTTCCCCTGGGAAAACTGGCGCAGCACTAGCGCCGTGCTAGGTGTAGATGAAAACTGCACTAGTGCAATAATAGTGTAGGTTTAGTGTGCGATTCAATGGAACATATCTCATTAGACATCCATTTTATTGACATCCATTTCATAACACCCCTAAAAATATATATAATTATATTTAAACTTAAATTACATATTAAGAATTCCAAGCACGACAATGTAATTTGATGTATTCACATATACGGTCGTGCTTGGAATTCTTAATAAGTAATTTATCAAATAAAGAAAGCAGAGATCGGTCAAATTTTGGATGTTACAAATACATTATATATTATTTTATTAAATATTTTATTATAACTGGAATAAATTGATTTAATAAAAAAATATATAATATATTATTTGTAACATCCAAAATTTGATCAATCTTGACTTTCTTCATCGTATTTGATAAATTACTTATTTTATAATATTCTGATTTATTTATTTATTTAAAACATTTTTTAAAATTAAATTTTGACATTTAAAGAATTTTAAACGACAAAATGTCATTGCATAGCTATTATTAGAAACATTGAAATTAAATAATGTCATTGTTATAATATTAATTACAATAATGTAATATCCCAGCAAACAAGAATGGATTGAAATGGATTAAAATGGATTCAGATTTTCAGAAATACGGATTCATGAATGTTAAAATGAATCCTTTTCAATCCTGAATGCATTTTTATTCATTTATAGGAATTGCATAGAGCACACCTTTATACCTTTCAATCTAAAAATAATATTAGCATTTTCTGTGCATCGTGAATACTACTTAATTGAGAAAAATTGAATACTTCTCAAGAATTGAGAATAGGAAGTACAGTTTTTTTAATTCAGTTAAATTCAAAAATATTAGCAATTTTTATGCAATGCGAATACTACTCAATTCAATATTCTGAATATGAAATGCAGTTTTTCAATCTAATTGAATAAAAAAAGTTTTTATTTAAAAATAGACCATAAATGCTACTTAAATTATTCAAAATTATAAGTAGGAAATTCTAATTCAAGGTTTTAATCCAAGGTCAAAAAAAGTTGTAACGTAAAAATAATTGAACTATGTTTCTTGTTTCTCTTTGATTAGAAGTAAAATGAATGATCGATGTGAACACTCGCAAACTAAGTCGAACACAGCCCGAATATTAGACTAATCATGGCGCGCGACATCAGCCAAGCGAGATTAGATTATGCGACACTTATCCAATGTTGTTTCATAGTAATGTGTGTAAATTGTTTATACTTTATTATATCTGTTGAATGATGATATTTTTACTATATCTATATAATTTCGTTACTAGTTTAGCTAGTTGTAATTGAAATAGAGAATGAATAACACATTCACCAATTGAAGAAGTGGTGTAACGAATAACGTAGAAGATTCATAATCCAGAGATCCCAGGTTCGAATCTTACTAAGGTGCGTTTTTTAATATCAATTTGAAGTAGTTAATTTCAGATAATAATTATTATAAATGTCTTAGGAATAAAATTTGTAACCCTTAAATATGAATGTTTTTTTTTCCGAATATTAAATTATCAGCTCGGATCCAATCCATTTCAATCCATTCAATCCATTTTCATGGATTTAAATACGTATTAAAAAAATTTTGATCCATTTTAATTCTCGTTTGCTGGAATCATATTATAATATAATATCATACCTTAGAGCACGAACGCAATCTCAATTTTAATTTACACTGGTCTCCACTGACTTCAAAGAGCAAAAGCTGAAGTGCAAGTTTTTTGCACCAGTTTTATCAATGGAACATTAAACACTGAACTTTAATTTTCACAGTGGAACAACACAATTGCATTCAGTGTATACCAGTGTTGCACCAGTTTTCCCAGTGGAAAACGCTATTAGTGATGCAGGAACCGCATTCACTGCACCCATAACCAAGAAAGTCAGTCAGCTATTTGCCGCACGTAAACATATGTTGCGTTGTATACAGATTTCCAGACGTTTTTCTTCTTTCGTATGATCTTCAATCGCCGAATAATCAATTGTCAATGGTTAATTAATAAATCGGTTAATATTATCGGTTAATAAATCCTCGTTTATCGGTTAATAATTCCTCGTTTTATCAAGTGAGTGTCATCGAAGTGTCAATATATTGAAACATGACAATTTATAAAAGAAGAATCTCATTGTAAGAACGTGATTTGATATTTACATACTTAAAAGACATTTTATATTTGAGTGAAGAAAGTGAATTAAGCCGTTGTATCGAGCACTATTACGGTACATCCAAATTTATTCCTCTGACTGTTTCAAGAAACTAAAGCAAAATGGAATCATTGAACATCTACAAGGTAATAACAATTCGATAATTAAAATAATAATTAGCTTTTAAAATGTATTTGGCTTACATTTTGTTTTAAATATTCACAACTCTTTGATTGTTAAGAAGCGCGATCGCGTTTCTCATAAGACTTCTCATAAGTATATAATAAATACTATGAGCGCGATAGCGTAGATAAAATTGTTAGAGAAATTTTTGTAAAAGTGAGAAATTGGAGAATAATTGCGTGCTACAAATAACGCCTATTGACATACAATTAAGTCAAGTTTTCGGTCCATCGAATTGTAAGAATCGCTCTTAGAATTCGACGTACTGAAATAATTGTTTGATTTATATGTCAGTAATAGTAATTACTTATCGGACGTAATTATTATATAATTTCGCTCTTTTACATTTCTCTAATAATTCTATCAATGTAATTAAAAAACAATCCAATACTCAAAGAGTTCAATATTCATTTTGATTTCATCATTAATTTATAATTTAACAAAATTATCATATTTAAAGTATGAAAGACAAACAGATAGTGTAGTAAAAGTAAGAAGAAATGTATTTTTATAAATGTGTGAATGCGATCAGTATGCACCCTGCGCTCGCGTCTAACCATGAGCGCCGCTCCTGCGCGTCTCCTCTACGCGACCCGTGATACGCTAAATATTTTTTCGTGTAATTTGAAAACTAAGCTTCAGACAAAATTTTTGCAAAGGAAAAATCGTCTTAGAATGAAATCAGGAATATGATACTTTAAGGACAAATTTTTTTTTTTAATCACCCTTATAGAATACAATACAAACCTTACAATTTATGTCTGTTCTTTTAAAAACGGATTCTTTGGAACATTCTAAGACGAAAATCCTATAATATGAAAATATCAAGGCTATAATAATCTTTAAATTAATTGCGATTAAAGTTTAGAGGAAAGTTCTCTATTATAAGGTAGGCGCCTAATATGAGATAGCGGTGTTTCTGCTAAACTAAATATAATTGCTATCTATTGATTCCACCATGAATTTATTGCTCTTGGATTGAAAACTATTTAGTAGAAAATTTATTATTAGATCATGTCTGTAGTCATTGTAAAAAAAGATTTTAGAATTTGGACATCTTTAAGTTTTATTGAGCCTTTAAATCTTGTTTATTAATAAATAAATATTTGGCAATAAATTTTTCATGTAGTGATAGAATAAGGTCGTACTAATAGAGAAATACGGGATATGTTTAATTGTTTAATTATAAAAGTTAGATTTGATGATCGTAAAACTATAAGGTGTGGAAATCATAATATGACAAATATAAGACCCAGGATATTTCTAATAAGAAATAATCCATGCTCCTATGTCATAGTGATAATCATTGCTAAAGAGTAAATGTTAATGTACAATAATAAAAAGGACTACCGGAATGAATGTTGAGTGCCTATTTCTATGATGCTTGATTTCAACTACCTGAGGAGTTCTGGATATAAGTTATCGCATGCTCATTTTTTATGCATTTTTTATGCTGGCTGTGTTTGTTTATATTTTAGGAACATGAAATATAGTTTTTTTAATTGCAAAACTTAATGATATATTTTTATTATCGATTTCTCGGAGCATCTCATATTAGGAGCACAATTTTTTGACTTTGTGAGTTGCTCACTTTTTACATTTCTTTAATTTTCAAAAAAATGGAATTTGAATTAAATTTGATATATCTTAAAACTTATTAAATTCCCTAAAAAAATAACCTATTATTTTTTTGCTCATACTTCTAGCATTTATTCAAAATGAACTCGGTATCTCATAATAGGGATCCTTCTTCTACTCACCACGGAACTAGTATTTCGCGCGCATGACGATATGACAAGTGAAAGTGCTTCAGAACCATTTCAGTAACTTTAAGATTATTATAACACACAATACATATAAACGCGCGCGCGCGCACGCACACGTACACGCACACGCACACGCACGCACGCGCACACACACACACACACACACACACACACACACAAATATGCAATGACATTTTTCTTAAGAAATTATTATTGCTTCTATATGGAATTTATCTGTTCATTACGTACATAATTAATATGCATATAAAAAAATATCAATTTAATATCGAGATACTACGATGTATTTCAAAATAAATTCATAACTATGTTCGTTCGTGATAAACATTTTTGTAATAATATCAATAGATAAACTATTTTTAAAATAAAAAAATTAGAAAAATTAAATATATTAATAAAGTAAGGCTGAAATATATCAAATATTTATTTAATCCCAATACACAAATATCAAATAACCGGCATATATTAGATGTACAAATAAGTTTCCGCCGTTTGACAAAAAACGGCGCCACTAGCAAGCTATGGTTAAAATTGTCTGATGTAAAACATTATATCGTAAGGTTGGACATCTGTCAACAACATAATCTTGAAATACTAGCGATTTTGTATCAGCATCATATATTTTTTTTGTGCGAAAATGCCGAGTTTTGAGCCGAATAAGCGTCATTTGCGGGAACTTTTGATTTACTTCTTTAATTTGAAGAAATCTGCAGCTGAGGTTCATCGATTGCTTGTAGAAGCATATGGTGAGGCTGTCTTAAGTTAGAGAAGTTGTCATGAATGATTTCAAAAATTTAAAAAAATGAATTTGATATCGAAGACAAAGAACGTAGCGGAAGGCCAAAAGTGTATGAAGACGCGGAATTGGAAGCATTATTGAATGAAGATTCGTGCCAAACGCAAAAAGTAGTGACTAGCGATGGACAATACTTTCAATAAAACATTATGTATCGTTCTTTCACAATAAATGCTTAATTTTTGATTAAAAACAGCGGAAACTTATTTGTACACCTAATATATTTCTCAATAATTATTGTAGTAAAACATTGAAAGTAAAAAAACAAAGTATTTATTGCTTATAATTAATTATATTGTATATTAAATAATTCATTGCTTATAAACTTATGCATATTTTAATTAGCAGTAAGAATGACATTGATTTATACTCTATAAATTTTAACTCTATAAATATATCCATATACGTGCATTGATGCAATTTATATCAATTTTCACATTTTTTTCTTTTTTTCAACACTACTACAATAATTATTAAGAAATATGTATGCCAATTATTTGATATTTATTATAATTAAATAAATATTTGATATGTTTCAGCCTTACTTCATCAATGTATTTAATTTTTTTCGTGTTAAAAATTAGTTAAAAATAGTTTATTTATTGATATAATATTATTACAAAAATGTTTACTATACGAACGAATATAAATTTATTTCGAAACATTTCGTAGTATCTTGCTATTAAATTTTATATTTTGTTATGCTCCGACATTAATTATGTGTGCCAGGGCCGTGTCTAGCGAGCGTGTGATGCGTGTTAGCACGCAGGCGATCGAAGCCAGAGGCTAAAGCTACAGGCTGCCAAAGCCTAAAAATATGTAACCAAAATATAATATAGCGTTAGTATACAGAAGGAGTGTCCGGAAAATTGCCCGCAATAGGGAAGACCCTTAGGACTAATAGATTCATTTTTTAGTTTCGAATTTTTATAGATAAACTTAAGAGACTTATAGAAAAAATGAATTCTACATCAGTTATTACATTTGATTACTTAATAATATTTTAATAATAAGGGGAAACTGATAACTAATATGAAAAAAATGCATTTTTCTAATGCATTCCATCTGATTCAACTAGCTTCGGGACCGGGGTAATTGAGTATGTGAAGTTAGCACCCCAACTATAGTACTCAGGAGAACTATAGTACTCTGATTAAAGTTCCCGTTTCCTTTTGACAAGACAAAGAGTTCTACATAATTTTTAACAAGAGTTCCGCTTAATAATTATTTTTAAATAATTTTTAAAAAATGGGGTGCTAACTTCTCGAAAATCGAGATCGAATAGTTCTGAGTGGCTCAATAGCTTCATTTCGTGAATACCTAGAGTTCCTGATGCATAAAAAAAATTTTGAAAAATAAAAAAAAATTAAAAATTTTTGAAAAATCAATTTTTAGATACAATAGTTCTGATTAGAGTTCCTGCTTCCTTTTAACGAGACGAAGAGTTCTCTATATTTTTTAATGCAAGAATCATAACAATTTAATAACAATTTTTAAATAATTTTAAAAAAATTTTTTGGAAAAAAAATTTTTTTTATAAAATAGTTCTGTGACACGTTAATTGTCATTCTAACAATTACGAAGAATTCTCAGCGATTAAAACCAATACAGACTCAATAATAAAAAAGATATATACTTAAAACGAAATTTGAAAAATCGATTGCAGAAGTACGTATTTCCTTATGTAATCATCCAATCGCTTTGTCACCTAATAGTTTTTGACAGAACTCGTCGAGAACTACACAGAACTCTGATCAGAACTACTCTCAAAAAATTTTTCGACGTTATGATACGGAGACATTTGAACTCTACCATTCTTTTTTATTATTGAGTCTGTATTGGTTTTAATCGCTGAGAACTCTTTGTAATTGTTAGAATGACAATTAACGTGTCACAGAACTATTTTATAAAAAAATAATTAATTTTCCAAAAAATTTTTTAAAAATTATTTAAAAATTGTTATTAAATGAATCTTGCATTAAAAAATATAGAGAACTCTTCATCTCGTTAAAAGGAAGCAGGAACTCTAATCAGAACTTTGTTGTATCTAAAAATTGATTTTTCAAAAATTTTTAATTTTTTTTTATTTTTCAAAATTTTTTTTTATGCATCAGGAACTCTAGGTATTCACGAAATGAAGCTATTGAGCCACTCAGAACTATTCGATCTCGATTTTCGATGAGAAATTAGCACCCCATTTTTTAAAAATTATTTTAAAATAATTATTAAGCGGAACTCTTGTTATAAATTATATAGAACTCTTTGTCTCGTCAAAAGGAAACGGAAACTCTAATCAGAACTCCTGAGTACTATAGTTGGGATGCTAACTTCACATACCCGGGATAATTCGACTAAGATTATTAAAATAAAGATTAATGTATTTAAACTATAATACATCTTTGGCTACATATTAATAAAACTTTTTATAAAAATATATTTTAAATATAAACATTCGCTTCGCAAGGCAAAACAATACTTCTTTTTGCAAAATTTGTTCATTTCGCGCAAAAACACGTCGAATAAGTCTAATTTTCGAGATTGGACATGAGGGAACTAAACTTATAACATTTATCACTGACGAAAATCTCTTTAAAGGAATAAAATTTGGAGTAAGTACTATAAGAGTCGTTACTAAATGAGACATATAGTTCCATGCTGTGGTTAGTCTACTATCCCCATCCATTTCATTTTTTAAAAACATTAACAATATATGATAACAAAGACACATTAGCAAAAAAAATATGTTGGACTTTATTAAATAAAAACTACATTTACTATCTAAGTAGAAATATCTCAGACAATCATATATAATTGTAAAACAAAAATTTTAAGAATATAAAATATTTATTTAGGTGTAAGATTTTTTAAAACTGTGAATGTAAAACTTCTATCATAGATGTGTTTGCAACAAGATATTACAGCAGATTTTAGCAGCAGTCGCTACTGCATGCTCAGACACATTTACGCGTGTCTCACGTGTTTTGTTTTTAATGTAGCCTTGATTATTCTGCTTACCTCTATATTCAACTGATTCCGGTTTCCCCTACTTCCGGAAATGATTCGGGACCCAAAAAAGCTATATGAATATAGGTCCGGAAATAAGTCATTTCAAAATTATAGCCACTTTTATGTTAAAAAAATTGTAATTTATTTTTCTTAATTACAATCGTTATTTATTTCATAGTTTTCATATAAATAACTACTTTCGGATTATTTTGGCATTACCCAGGATGCATCACGTTAGAAGCATAGTCCGTTTGACATTCCTCTTTTTGTATTTTTTTATTAAAAAATTTTGTACTTTTCTAGAGGGATGCCAAGCGGACTATGCCTCCATATAATGCATATGGTGGTAACGTCAAAATAGTCCGAATGTAGTTATTTATGTTAAAATATTACCCAGATAAAAAAAAGTTGATAGAGAATAATCTAATTTCTATCAATTTATATTGTTTTCCATAAGTTGTATCATTGATTTTTCAAGCATCAGATAAATCCTATCGTATTTTATCGGTTCCTATAAGATTTATATTCTGTTAAAATTGGAAACTAATGATAGAAACTCTATCTCTTTCTATCGAATTCAATCTATTGTATCTGAAAGAATAGTAAAATAATAAATTAACATTTATCTATTTCTACAATATCATTTTCTTAACGACTAACAATCGTATATTAATCATAAAAATAAAATTGTTATTAATCTTTCGTTCTATGAGTTTCTATCGGCAGTACAAAACTAAGTCTATAATAAAGTTTTATTGTTTTTTAGCGAATTGGAAAACTTATCTGAATGTATATGAAATATACGGATGAAATTTCACAGATTGCTATCTGATTTTCCAAAATGGACATATCTACAGGAATTTATCATAAATTCATCATATAAAATGGATCATTCTCGATTTACAATTTAATCATTAAGTTTTCATCGATAATGTATAAAAGAAACTATAAATTTGATCGGTTTTTTCAACGATTTAAAAATCCCATCTGAACGTATACGAGAACCGTGAAGGGTATTTCATAGATTTTTATCTAACCTTACAGAGTAGAAATATCTATAGAAGTTTATTGTAAAACTGTACAAAATGAATTATTACCAATATGATATTTAAATAATGACATTTTATTGACAAAGAAGTCTAGTCTAATAAAATTCTTACGTTTTTTAGGAAAAACTTATCATAATATGAAAAATACGAGTAAAATTTCATAGATTCCCAGAATGGAAATACTTCAAGCATCGATACCTCGACATATCGATTGATAACGGTTATCGATTGATAACGGTTAGTTATGACGCCGACGGAAACATTAGCACAGGTTAGCACTGCTGTTCATTTTTAATGTCTGCCTGTCATATGAAAATTATATGCTCACTAACTCACACATTGCGGGGGGAGGGGGCGAGAAGGAGAGAGTGAGGGGGGAGAAGAGAGAAGGAGAGAGGGGAGAGGGAAGGGGGAGAGAGAGAGAGAGAGTGAATGAGTGAGTTACTGAGTGAGTGAGCGAGCGAGCGAGTGAGCGAGTGAGTGAGTGAGTGAGTCTGTGGCCCTTAAATAAACGAGACACGCGTGCTGACGAGAGAAGATCCCTTTGTAGGGGACTGAGAATGCACGTGACTCGCCGTCGATCGCTTTGACACGTGATTCCATCGCAGTGCATCCTGTAAAACCCTGTATATAGATCCTGTAGGCCTTTAGATGAATTTAGAAGTAGCTAATTAGTGTTGCGACGCAGATGAATTTGCTAGAATAAAATGAGGACTAGTCGAAAACTAAATAAGATTGCATAATAGAGGCAATAGAAACAATATCTTAAAATCATCAACACGAATTTTCCTTCAGCCCGTTTATTGCCAGTAGTGATGTCGATTGATTAAATTGTCATAATGTATATGCGATTGTGCTCATTCAATCGCTCAGCCACATTGCTCGTTGCGAGCAGGCATGTAGATTGCTTTATCGACACTTTGCCTGTTTCAAAATAATGATTTTACAGTCAGACTGATCTGGCATTTCTTTCCTTTCGGTTTTTCGACTGATCGCAACATCGCGAGATCAAATATATCATCATCGATCGGGGTGGCATGCGCTTTTCAATGACAACAAATTGTCAGAAAATAAAAAGAAATGATCTCGCGATGATGATGTGGAAACAGAGATAGGCTTGCGGGAGTAGAAATTCGTCGAAGAAAATTGACTAGCGGGATTGACTGAGCCAAAGGGTTATCTTTCCGGTGTTGCAGGATGCACGCGGTTGGATTGCACTCGGCGCTGGCCATCAAGCGTCAGCGAATGCGTCGGGACGAGCAGCGTCGCGCGCGCGAGCGTCGTTATAGCGCGCAATCGGGCGAAAGCGGCCTGACATCGCCTAGAGCTTCGACTGGATCGCTGGACCACCATGGCAGGCATCACAAGGGCACGCATGGCGGAGCGCGTGCGGCTGGCCAGGGTATGCTGGACACGAAGGTAGTTACTTCGATTGGAATGCTGCACATCGGCGTGGTATTCCTGGTACTGGGCTGCTGATGAGCGGCTTGTTGCCAGGAGACCTTGCTCATTGGGGCACTAAAGCATCTGGCGGCTGGTGGAACGAGTTGGTCGCAGTCGGCCTGTTCGCAATCCTAGTCGGTATTTTCTTGATTGTTCTGAATCGTGTGATCGCGAAGAAGGAAGAGGACGATCTCGAGGAATACGTACAACGGCAACTCACCAGATCCCGATCAGGACATCGATTGGAGCGGGATGTAGAAACCGGTGGACTGACCACTCGCCACGCCAGACGGGCGAAACAGATGAGACAGGTGTCATCGGACACATGCCTTGAGATCAAGGATAATGGCAAGGTCGACGGTGGCGGTTCGCCGCCACGGAGCCCACCGCCGGCGTATACGCCGCAGGTCGCGATCAACGACGACAATCAGTCGACGGTCCAGTCGGCACTGTACCTGGAGCAGATTACCGAGGAAGAAATCATCAGCGACCGTGTCGAGACCTCGACCACTAATAGTCTCAGCCCAAGCTCGCCCAGCGAGACCCGAGAGTTGCTGCAAAATGCGCGATACTCGAAGCAGAATGGAAACCCGCAGCAGGTTCATCGGCCGCTTTACGTCTCTAAGATCTAGATGGTAGGATCGAAAGAGGATGAAAGGAGCGACACACAACAAGCGTATAACGCGAACACGCGGAAAAGTTATCTTCAATCCATTCTTATCGGCGTCTTCCGACTGCAATATTCTTGGGAATGAAATTCCGCAGTCAGCGAACATCATTCTCCCGCAAATCATTCTCGACGGGCAAATCATATAATGAGTAATGACATTGTGAGGAAACGCAATACTGAAAAAAAAAAGGAAAGTAAGCGAAAAGAAACGTGGCGCTGCAAGATAATCAAAACAGGCAGACCCGAGAAGACGGAATCTCCGCGTGGATTAAGTAGCGACTTTTACGTGGCATAACGTGACAGTCCTCATATTTATATCGAATCGAGACGTAGATCATGATATCCGAACATTTTTTTCGAGAGGAAAACTTCCGAAGAGAATTTGAAAAGCGAAACTTTCGATAATCATACACACATAATCACGAACAAACGTATAACACATTCGACCGTTGAAGATAGGAAATCGAAGAATCGAATTCAAGGACCAAGAATATATTGGAGATTATATCATTAGAAAGAAGCACAACTTTGCGAAACGACTTTGCTATTAAAACGTATTCTATATAGATATATGTATACTAGGAAGTACTCGATAAATAACTCGTTGGAAATAATCGTTTCTACTTAAAAGACAAAATTTATTATTAGGTATATAAGTAACGGCGTATATTACGATAATTCTTTATGCATTTTTCACTTATCCTGTGTAAGTTCGATCCTCTTATCCCTTAATAGTTATTTCTAAACATCGAGTTCTAAATTACATTTGCCATACACCGCAAATATGTAAAATGTAACTTTAATATATGTGTATAATTTCGTTTGTTTTGAAAAATCACTCTATATACTGAGAAAAAAAAGTTGCTGTTTCAAAAAAATATTAATTGATTCAACTAAACGTGGCGGTCACGGGCTGTCAAGCAAACATTTGTTAATTCAAATAAATAACATGGTTTAAATTACAAGATTTTGTTAATCTAAATGTATAAATATTTGAACTAAATAATCATTACGAATAAAACGCATTTAATAAAGTTAAACTTTTTTTCTCAGTGTACTACACATTTAAGGCTCAGTTGCATCAATGTCACTTTGACTTTAAGCGGGACTTAAAATTCTATCTGTCTCGAGTTAAAGTAAAAAAGAAACAGATACAGAAAGAGTTTTAAGCTTCACTTAAAATTAAAATAACGGCCTTAAATGTAGTACATTCATTTTTGTATGTGGGTGTAATGTAGTATTATTTTTACATTGAGAAAAAAAAAGCTGTTAATTTGGCTAAATGCGTTTAGTTCGTAATGATTATTTAGTTCAAATATTTATATATTTAGATTAATAAAATCTTAAAACATATTAAAATTTAAAACATATTATTTGTTTGAATTAACAAATATTTGCTTGACAATCTGTGATCGCTACATTTAGTTGAATCAACTCATATTTTTTTGAAACAGCAACTTTTTTTTCTCAGTGTACACTGAAAACTAATATCACACACATATTTTAAAGTCATTTGAATTTGCAGTGTAAAAATGCGATTGTTATTTCTTTTCTTTTTTTATCATTAATTGAGCAGGTTGTTCTCATTATAAGATTATGAAAATTAGTATTTACATTATAATGAACATCATCGTTCGTATAGCATTAGACATGAAAAAATTATTTATGCGCCATGTTGTGCAATTCGAACCGAAGACATAAGATCTCTATACCTTTGTCAAGCTAGCAGGATCAAATGAGCAGAATCGGAAAATATCTTTTTAATTATTTAGTACTCATTTTGTGTTAATTTGTGCTGCAAAGAACAATTTTGTATCACATGCCATTTAGAAGAAACGCGTGATGCTACTAACTTAACATGAAGTAGGACAAGAAAAAAAAGAAAAAAAAAGAAAAATGAAAGAAAGTATGTATAGTACTGATTTTGTGGTATAAAACATAACTTCGTAACTACATACTATTGTATTTAGAAGAAACTCGTGATTTTGTTAACTTATTATAAAGTTAGCCTATTGGATTCAAAAATAAAATATCCTTGATAGAACTGCTATAATTTATATCGTCAAAATATGAAGTTTTAGATTTTGTGCTCCTGCCGTTTCTTTGGAAACCTCGACTCCTACAAGATTTTAAAAGTGGAGTACCCTTCGCCACGAGCAGAATTAGTCGCAATTTTCACAATAGAAGCGATATAAAATGTGCCGATATAATTATATTTTGTAACACAAATTAGCACAAAATAAACACTAAATAGTTCAAAAGGTCTTTTTCGATTCTGTTCATTTAGTCCTAGTTAGCTAGTTTGACAGAAGTGATCTCTACAATCTGGATGGCCGAATGTTTCGACAACATTCACAATGACATTCCAAATTTTGATTTTAATATATTTTAGCGCTAATGTTCTCTTCGAACTTCGAAAATATAATACAATTGATATGTATACATGTGTGTTACGGAGAATTCGCCCGAATTCCAGCGTGTCGAATAGAACACTATTGCAACTATTCGTCCAGTGACTGTTGGCGTAAGCAGTATTGTTAAGCTATTTGATAATTTATACTATGCTATATTCTTTTTTATAATATATTAAACATTTATTTACACGTAACACACGTACTAGCTTTAATCGGCGAGATTTCTGGAGGGCGAACGATGTTGCGCGCAATTCTCTATTATTATTAGATATGTGTATGAATGCGTGTGCGTACATGTATAAGTGTGATTTCACTTAAATTGATGAACTTAGTTATTTACGGAGAACGCGCATTTTGCCGTTCATTTTCGTATATCTCTCTTCAAAGTGAAATATCGCTCGGGCGCTACTATTCTGTGATCTTAAAAAAAGAAATTAATCGTCTTACACATTTTACATCACAGATGAATTAATTCTATTGAAAATGTTCTTTCGATAGCGGTATCGTGTGCGTATGTGCTCTATACATTATACTATATTACTCCATTATATCCACGCACAAGTACCGCGTATTTATACATGCTGTTTTTATCGTTATCGCGGAGCGTTCTACTACTCTTTAACAGATCCCATTATGTATTCGATTGTACAATTTTTTATGCCTTTTGCAAATTTAAAAATGAAAGAGAGGAGAGAGAGAGAAAGAGAGAGAGAAACACTATGAGGGAATACGCGAATAGAAAAGGCGAAATTTATTACGATTAAATCGGGGCCGGTTAGCTCAAATTAGGATAAATTGAGAGCTACATCTCGAGAATCTTAAAAAGTTTTTAAATTTTAGAAAAAGGTTCGATCACGTGAAATCTCATTGGAAAGAGCTCTTTCGGCTCGAGGAAGCCTAAAAAAAGAAAGCTAAGATCGTTCTCAGATTAGACTTGACTCGAGTTTCAAGATATTTAGGATTCGTCCTTTAAACTAGCTGCAAGTTAAATGTCATGCAAAAGTGCCTTTGATAATGTGCACTACGTATTCCTTTGATAATAATCTTGACGAGGACGAATATTCGAGTTTGATTTCTTACCCTCTTTCTCCTCCTCATCTTTCCTCTCCTTCATATAAATCCTTCATATACTCCTTGTATTTGTGTGTTAACGTACATGCGCGAGCGTACAGATGAATGTTAACTATGTGGATCAATTAAACTGTTTTCCCCAAATCTCTGTGATCGTAAGTAGAGGAGACCGGGGCAAGTGATTACACGGAGTAACTTGTTACAGTTACTTTTTTTAGTTGTCACAGGTGGCAGTACATTTTTATGAATTTTTATATGATTCTTACAATACCTCAATAACTTCACTTAGTTTACCCGCCATATTTGAACTTTAGAAGAAGCTAAGTATGTTTTCTTGATTTTCACTATTAAAAATAAATATTTCATTGTATCGCTTATGTTATTGTATAAGTTAGAGATATGTGATTATCCTTTTATACATTTTTTTTATATACATTTGATTATAATAACACATTTTATTTGAATTGATATATGTATTATCGATATATGTAGTTTTCGTTTGTATTTTTTCGAATTGAAAATGAAAGATTGGGGTAAGTTACACTTCGATCGGGGCCGGTTATTACAGTGTAACAACTTATCCTATTCAAAACTATTTTTTTTTCGTCTATAGAATGATGTACAGACTTTTATAAATAGATTGCCTATTTCATCTCCATATTTGAAGATAATACTGGACAGCGCCATTTGTATTCACTCTTACATGTATAAATCACAGATAATGACGTTAGTGTTTTCACATAAATTTATGCGATATTCAAACGTATACATATGCATATGTATGAACTGAAATAAGGACAACTCGGAATCAAGTTCATCTCTTTTTATTATATTAAGTCAATAATTTAATTATAAAAGTCTGTGGAATGGTACGATCTTACAAAAAAAGACAAACAGAGGATCTATAAATGTAGAAACGTATGCGACAGCAGTAAAGGAAGTTAAAGATGGCTGTCTGTGAGAAAAGTAGCAAATGCATGTAATATTAATTTTGATTATTTATGATTTTCCAACGTTAACTTTAATAATTAATTAAAGAAAAAAATTTTCTAATAATATATTTTTTAAATTTTATATTATAAAATAAATATTCCGTATGAAGTATTTCGTGTTTGATTTCATTATAGTTTTGAATTTGCTTATACATATATGTATGTATATATATATATATATTAGGTGCGCAACTAAGTTCTCGCTGTTATTTTGATG
>NW_011627008.1:385911-452676 GCF_000204515.1 Acromyrmex echinatior | reverse complement strand
TCGAAAAAGTATAGCTTTTTCATTCAATCTCTGGATTTGCGCGTTCGTTCGTTCATTTTTTGCTCGACTAAAAGGCTGAAATCGCGAACTAATCTTACTTATTCATACATTACATATTATATATATATATATATATTATATATATATATATATGTGTGTATATAAAATATGTAATGTACATATATATAACGTGTAAGTCTCCCTCGCAAAATAAAAATCTAAGAATATGTATCTTCTTAATACTTAAGAACTACTCGTGTACTAATCTCGATCTCGTAATTTCGTTGTTTATCGTGATAGATTTACAAAGCATACAAATTCCTCTTCGGTCGTATATATCCACTGGAGAAACATCTGCTCCAAACATGTCCTCAATAAATCCTCAAATAAGTGGTACAATTATTACTCTATATGTAGTGCCGTGTGTGCAAATGCGCACGTTTATTGGTTGCAAAATTCTTAATATTTGAGCAAGTGTATGAGCCATATATTGATTCCGATGCGTAGGTAAGATCATCTTTGAAGAAGACAAGTCTATCTATAGAGTTATCTGTTGTCTCATTCATTTCGGACTCGGCCACTCGGAGTCTTCAAGATGCAATCTTAACGTTAAAAATGCTTCTAGGCATTCAATCAATCAGAAGGAAGAAATTTACTAATTGACCAATTAAAGAATACTTCAAAGTGTAATATCAAGTGGATCATACCCTCATAGCAAAGGGTCACATTTATATCACAATAGAGTTACAATAGTCAGGAAGAAAATATGATGTCACTGTGAAATTGTCATAATAAAGGCTGTCTTTCAAATTTATTACCACTAAAAATGCTACAATTTACGTTACATGCTCTATAGATTTTCAATACTGGCAGTCAATTTTAGAACACAGCCAAGATAACACATGTATATAGACATTTGCACATCACCATAACGTAACCATAATTGTTGTGATGTAATTGTGACGTTTTTTTTGTTATAGGAATAATCTCAGAGAAATTTCTAGAGTTCGCAGAATTTACATCTAACTTGCGCAAGATGTTCGCCACTTGTGCATTATTTTTCAACGATAGATTCTTTGAATCGAAAAGTCGATTTCTCTTCAGCATTTCCCTTAAAAGTACCAAAGGATAAAGAGATAATTTATTATAGCTTTCCAATTTCTACAGCGTTACTCATCTCTGCATTTAAATGTTAGTTTAGAATTTTTTTAAACTTCCTCCAAGTTTAATTGAAGAATGTAGAACTTTTTTATAAAGCGTAATCAATTTAGCTTTCTAAACTTTGGCTCGCCGAAGGAAAGCCAAAGCCTTTTTTTTCAGTTACTGCCTTTTTTTTCAGTTACTGTTCATAATTTGAAAATTATCGTTCCGTCATTATTTCCGCTGAAGAAAATGAATCTGAAGAATTAATTAAAGAAGGAAGATATGGAGAGAAAGAAGGATACACACTGCACGATGGAAATGTAGCTCGAAATAGATTTTAATTGCTGTATATTGCCATTGCGTTGATTGATCAATTTTGCAAAGTGACTCTCTTATATAACTCTTTAACTCTAATCTACAATAAGTGTATAATAAGTCTTTAACCCTTTACTTTAAGCTCAAAACTTTATGAGGTCTGTCCAAGTCGCTTAAAGCTTAGGATTAACGTAACGCTGGGAAACATTTTTTTGAAAAAATCGTTACACTTTAAAATATAGAGGCAAAGGTTAAAGGAAGGCTGATTAAATTTAAGTAGATTGAGGTTCAAATGATGATAGGAATTTTCATCTTACGCACGCATGCGTCGCATCCGTTGTAAATGGTCTTGCCCATTAGTCGTTAGCTTACGATAACGAAAAATCGCCGTTTTCCTGAGAAGAGATGATTGAAAACGTGGATGATTGAAAACGAAGTTATGAAAGTATCGCTGGTACATACGGCACAAACGAAACCGAAATGCTCACTTCGTGAACAAATTTACTGTATCTCGATGAATTTTCCTCGCACCGCTGCATCTTTGAATTCTTACGAAAATCTTAAACATGGTTGAAAAGATGAATCGAAAGGCGAAGTGATATTTCGCTTTTGTTCATTCGGGTTTTGATGTTGAAACTACTCAGTGAGAAATGACAATGGAATCAACATCAAAACGATGTCGATTCAACATCGAAATAATCAAATTCAACGTTGATTCGACATCGATTCCATTGTCATTTCTCACTGGATAGGGATGCAACGAATAATGATTTGTTGGATAACCGGATATCCGATCTTATCCGGTATTATATCCAGCAGAGAGTGTCTTGAGTGATTTCTCGCAAAAATTAAGTGGGAGACGATATTGGTTAGGAGATAGAATAAATTAAAGTTTCATAGTAAAGTCGGGGTATACAACTTTCCACGCGAAAGGAGATCCATCCCATCTCCAGTTATTAATCAAATTTATAACAAATAAAATAAAATGTCGCTGAAGATGCTTGGTGTTGTGATATTCTTTTTGCCGATCATGATTAATTTATAGTATTTCATTGTGCAGTTATGGAGTGCAGTAGCTTGCACTTAGTCTAACAGCTAAATGACGGTTACATACTTCAGATTTGATAATCTGAGAGACTCTCTTGCTGCATTCGATTACTTTGATTTGCGACTTAAATTGTATTGAGGAAGTTGTAATATACAAGACTACCAAAATGTTTGGAATTATTCATCAAGAGATTTTATTATATTAGACTGCTGAAGATGGCTTGAATTAAGCTGAAATGTTCGGTATTTGTTATATATATGTAGTACTGAGAAATATATGTTGATATAATCGCTCCAATTACTGCGAATTTAGGCTCTTAATTGTCCGTGTTTTCATTTATTGTTTAAAATAAAATAATGAATGTCTGCCCAAAAAAAATAAGGGTTGTTTATCTGATTATGAGGTGGACCTTGTTTTGTATAGAAAGTCGTGTGCCCCTTGACAGGGTGGGAGGTGGGGACATATAATAAATTAAAGTTCTATAATATGCATCCTCTGCATATTTATTATATCTCCTAGATCAATGCTGTTTCCCACTTAATTCTTGCGGGAAATCACTCTCCCTTACAACGTATCTAAATGATATTCAAATCGGTGAGGTATCACCTAAAATATACATTTACCTGTTTTTTTTTATAATAAAAAGAGATTTTTTAAAATGTAAATCATTATAAGTATGCTATAAAGGTTTAATATTTATACAGAAAATATAGAAACAAATTATTGCCTAATAATGCAGAAATATTTATATTTCTTATGAACAATATAAAATACTTAAAATATTTAAAAAATAATATATAACAAAAATATAATATATAAATAAAAAATAAACGTAAAAGAAGTTTATTTTAATTTAATCATTAACTTATGTTACGTATTATGTACATTAGGCTTGATATACGAGGGCAACTTAATAAGTTTTTAGAAAAACATAGTAAAACACATTTTTTTTTATTGATTCATTTTTATTTCTCAATATAGTCTCCTTTCTCGATACACTTAATCTCCAACGTTTTCAAGCCGTCCGAATAATATAATTTGTCCAATTCTTTAAAATAAGACTCTGTTTCGGCGATGAGCTGTTCTCTGATGGTGAATCTCTTTTCTCCGATTTCTTCAGATTTGGAAACAGGAAATAACCGCAGGGGGCTAAATATGTGCTGGATGGGGAAGCAATTCGTAGTGAAATTTATTTGAATTTGGCCATGGCGGGCACGTGTAAACCCGTGCATTGTCTTGGAAGAACACTTTCTTTTTCGTCAAATGAGGACGTTTTTTCTTTAAAACTGTTGTTGAAACGGTCCAATAAGGCTGCGTAGTAATCACCATTGATCATTTGCTTCGACGGAAGGTAATCGATATAAATTATACCGTATGCATCCCAAAAAACTGTGGCCATCACCTTTCCGGCCGACTTCGTGGTCTTTGCCTTCTTCGGAGTTGGTTCACTTGGTGAAGTCCATTGTTTTGACTGTTCCTTCGTTCTCGGGTGTGAAGTAATGGATCCATGTTTCGTCCACAGTAATGAATCGACGCAGAAATTCATCTGGATTACGTTGAAATATTTTCAAACATTGTTTTGAAATCACACGGTCGCGCTTATGGTCCACAGTGAGTAAACGCGGCACCCATCTTGCCGATAGCTTTTTCATACACAATTGTTCGTACAAAATTGAAATAATAACTGTGCCATGTGATATGCCTGTGGCCTCAATAAGCTCGCGCACTTTCACTCGTCGATCAGTCAAAATAATATCGTGGACTGTATCGATGATTTCTAGCAGCCTCAATTCGACATCCCGAATGAGGTGCATCACATGTGGATGTACGACCACGTTTAAATTCATTCACCTAATTGTATACAGTCGCAAGCGCTGGTGCAGATGTGCTATGAACATTATCCAACTCGGCTTTGATTTCTTTCGGCGTTAAATCTTTCATATATTTGATTATTGCACGAAACTCATTTTTTCCATTTTGCAAAAAGTACAAAGGTTCGTTTTAATCGTCTACAGAAATGAAACCACGCGATGAATTCCGCTCAAAATTTGATAGTAATTAGCTGAAAGATGCTATTTGTCAAAAAGTAATGTGACATGACACTACGCGTGACCTCTGATAGATTTTCTAAGAACTTATTGACTTGCCCTCGTAGATTTGTTTCGATTGCGAAAATTCCGATTGCATAATCGAGTGTGTGTTAATATGTATATGTTAATAAATATTTAAATATAAAAGTATTTAAAGAAACAGTATGTCGTTTATAGATTGGTCAGATTACGCATCCTGGCTGTATGGTATGGTGGGGGTCGCCAATGAAATACCTCCTTCAATATGCAAGGGGCTTAGCATGAAATTGAAAATGGCATTACATACAATACATCGTCGCTGCAATTGCAAGTAATAACCGCCGAACGAAGCGATAACTGACTTACTTTTATCATCAAATTTGTTATACATAGATTCTAAAGTAATGTCTCCTTCATACAACCAATAACTTTTACATATGTTTTGATTGTTACAATACATCAAATATATCAAATAATAGAACACATAATGCGACAATAATTATTTGTTTTTATTACACAATACGAAAAAAATCGATTTTTTTTCTTCCCATGAAATAATCAAAGAGATTCTGACAGTATATATAAAAAAATATCCGTGTCTTACCAGATCAAGTCGTTAACATTTTAAATATCATCAAATGTCTTTTTATAATACTGTACAGCACAGATTTCCCGTATGAAAAATTTAAAGAGAAAATAAATGCTAGGTAAGTATACCCGTATCTCGGTACTGACTTACTTCGACATTGTCGCGACCTAAACAAAGCGACATCGAAAATTTTCTGGGCAATAAAAAAGCTGACAATTACAAAGAAACTGTTGCTGAAATGATTTCAGCTTTTCATGCAATGAAAATTAACATATCACTCAAAATATATTTTCACTCAAAATATACTTTCTTCACAATCATTTGGATTTTTTTTCCACCAAATTTGAATTCAGTGAGGAACGCTTTCACCAAGACATTGCGATCATTGAGAAACGCTTCAAAAGAAAAGACATCAGACACATGCTTGGTGAATATTATTGATTTATTGTGATACAAAACCAGAATCATACAAATGGCAAATCAAACAATCAAGATTCTTATAATAATTATATTATTATTATTATTATACAAAAATTTGAAAATATATGAAAAAAATAATTCTCAGTTGTTTTTTTGTTTCGGACTCATTGCATAATTTCACATGTAAAAACGTAAATTATTTATTTAAAAATTTATTATATAATTTAAAACAATTCTAAAAAAAACCAATATGAAACAAATACGATAAATGGCTGCATAAAAAACGTTAACGATTTGATCTGGTGAAAACGCTGAGACACAGATATTTTTTTTTACATCTACTTTCAGAATCTCTTTGATTTTTTCACGAGAGGGAATGTTGTACTGTGTAGTTTATTGTAGTAGTATAGTATATTGAGTTTATAAATAAACTTATTATTTGCTATTATTGGCACGCGTTGAGCCACTGTTGTCGAATTTCAAGTTTCTTTAGAAATGTAAAATATTTTACGTTCTTTGCTGCAGGATTAATAGATCCATTTCGACAATTAGAGATACACTGTATCATGGCATAGTTTTATTTTGCAAATGAATTAAAGTATTTCTCCAAGAAATTGAGTTTCTACAGATTTTTTTGAAATTTGGATGTCATGTTTAAAATAATTTTATTTATATATGGTTAAAATTTTAAAGACCTTAGCGGTGCTGAAATAGAAATATTCGCCTTCAAAGTTTCAGCTTTTATTACGTAAACTTCTATCAAACCTTGCCGAAATAATGTTTTAATACTTTGCGGCAAAAATCTTCTACAGATTTAAAAAAAAAATATGTAATGTAGAAATATTATAGAAACCTTATAAAAAAAAATGGGGAGGCCTAGCGGTGCCGTTTCTGAATTAGAGTAGTTTAAATTTGTAATTTGATAAAATTCTTCTTTTCGCACATATGTTTTATGCGTGCGTGTGTACGTTCGCCTCAAAAATTTCTCTCTTCAGAGAGTATGAATGGAGAGGCATATTCGTAGATTGTACGCGATTAATTTTCTAGCGCGATTGTAGCCGGAGAAATACCTTAAACTGAATTAAACTCGCAAACTGCAAAGACTAATCAAGAAGACATGGATACGGACACGGCACACGGTTTCGGGCGACTTCATACTATATCGTGCTCCTTCGTGTGCATTTTGAAGGACGTATCCCATTGTTTGAGTAGAGCGATGACTGCGCATCCACGGGAATGCTACACTTTATATATTTCTACCATAGGTCAAATATCCATATAAAATATTTTGAAAATTTAAATTTTAAATATGCGTAATTATTTCTATTCAAATTGTAGAAAATAACTTTTTCACAATCCGGCCGAATTATCCGCCCGGATTATAAAAAATAGGCCGAATAGCACGGATATCGGATATTTGCCGGATATCTGTTGCATCCCTATGTTTGCGGAACGTAGCGAGAAATGATGGATGATATCTGTTTGAAGAGATTTAGAGATATTACTATATTTATCGCGAAATTTACTATGACGTGTAAGGATACTTTTACTTGAAGGGTCGGAATTATAGGGGACATGATATAAGAGAGATGAGATCGATATACGCGACTATCGTTTATATCGTACTCTGTTATCAATGCGCTATTTTTATCTACTTAGTGCGCCCCGCGTGAAAACGTGTATTTGCAAAAGATAAAGTCAATATTACAAAGATCGTTGCACAATAAGAAGACCGTTGTTGTAATTATTACTTACTATGAAATTATTACATCAATGCTGTTTTATGATTACTACGATAGTTACAATTTTTATCTTAAAAAAGTTAAAAGCTTTTCTTACTGCGATTTCTCTATTGTACCACTTATATACAACTTGATGCACGAATTTTTCGAGAATAAATTATGAAATGCTTCATTCTTAAGGAATGATTGTTCTTCTACGTTTTTAGAAATTTCCCACTCCATTCTACGAATTGAATTATTACTTATTCATGCGCGTTTATTTATTTATTATGAGGTTTTTTATTCGCTTCGGACCGCAGTCGATTATATGTTTGAGTTATCTTGTATACATTGGTATTTCAAATCGGGAGGAGAAAAAAGAATCTTGATCTCCGATTAGTTTTTTTTAGTCAGACGACAGCTCGCTAGAGTTATTGTTTCGTTAACGATAAATCTTGATAAGTACGAAATAGAGTCGAAATGTATCCGAGTGTTTTTTCTTTTTCTACCTGGAATGACCTCCTGCAACTTGCTGCATCGACTGCAGGCCGGAGGGTGGATGCAATGACGTATCGACCGACTCGAGGTCAACCGAGGTCACCAAAGTTCATAATGCATTTGGTGCAAAAGTAAGCCGGTGTCAGTCCATATCGCAAAATGCTACGCGCCACTAAAAAGTTTTACTCTTATAATGCTCTTCTTTTTAATAGATTATTGAAACGTTTATCGTCGGTAAATAAAAAATAATACTGCTAAACAGAGAGATTCGGAGATATTTTGATAATTCGCACAAAGCAGTGGCCTCGAAATAGTGCTGAAATTAAATAATATTTAGTAAGAATATTATTAATTTAATTATTTTTTTTAACAAATTTTTTTAGAATGAAATAAAATATAAATTTCTGTTATTTAGGTTTTGCTATTTAAGGATGATTCGATTTCGATTTCGAATTTGCTAGTCTTTTATATATATGTATATATATATAAATGTATTCGCCTGCAATACTTTGCAATTTAATATTGAAAAACCAATATTAGATTCAATTAAACCGTTTGTTAATAGATATATCGTGCTCTGTTAATTAATTCTGGTAAGTCATGTTTACGGAATTCGGCAATTACCATATTTTTCTTTTGACGAATAGTATACATAAAAGTGCTGGCTTTTTGTTTAATTAGGATGATTGGTGCTATGCCAGCGGTGGCTGTTCGTCATGAGCGTAGGAGGCAAGAAAAAAGGCTGAAGCGGCCAAGTCAACTCTATTTAGGAGGGCAATGGTTACCACCCCTTCAAGGCTCGCCGCCCACTCCTAGTCCGCATGGGCACAACAATTTGGAGCCCTTGCCTGAGCTTTATTTATGCGGCAAGGTAACAATTAACTGTAATAACATATCGATTGACTAAAGTCAATGTTCGAGGAACTATACTTGGCACTTAATAATTATAGTTTCCTAACTTATAAAGAGTATAAACTCAGAAATAGTAAATGGAGTAGAAGTTGTAAAGAAGTTTACAGACTCAATTTCGTATGGATTTATTTTTCTTTTATAAGGACAATGAAACTTAATATCTTAGTCTTGCGCTAAAAATGATTAGAGTTGATTTAAACTTTATACACGAAGAATATTTTTTATTATATTTTACCGCAAAATTCGCTAAAAAATTTACCATGTTAATGATAAACGGTGAGACAATTTGGCAAATTATTAAATATTATCATAATAAGATAAGAATCTTTTAAAATATACGAAAAACATTTTATAAACTACCAAGAAAATAAAAAAAAAAATAAAAAAAATTACCAAAAAAATTGTAAAATTATTTGGACAATAGTTTAACACAATACTGTTTGAAAAAATACTTATTTACTAACTTTTGTAACATTTATTATATCTATTTTTGTATTGAAAAGGATCCAAATCCAAAGTCAAAATGCGTCTTTTAATTTTTAAATATATTTTATACACATGAACAACTAGTATCAACCTACATAGGCTTTTTATTTTTGATTTAATTCGTTGGAACTTTTATCTTATTATAGATATGAAATTGTAAATTATTCTAATGCAAAATAGATACAATATGTTTTTCGTAAAAATTTACATACTACATTTTAATTAGGGATGCAAGGATAGATGAAGATTTGTCGAATAACCGAATATCGGGTCGTATCCAATAAAGCCGGATAACTGGATTTCATTCGGCAAAACCATATAAGCCGAATAATCCGGAAATTGCACAAAGAAATTGAAAAATTGAAAATCTAATTGTTTTTTTTACAACAAAAAGAGAATTTTTTATATAAATCATTGTAAGTATACTATAAAGATTTAATATTTTTATAGGAGATAGAAACACAGATTATATTACTTGATAATGTAGAAATGCTCATCTTTCCTATGAAAAAAATAAAATATTTAAAATACTTAAAAAATAATATGTAAAAATGTAATACACAAACAAAGTATAAAGCATAAAAATTAATAAATTATTTCAATTTAATTTTTAAATTATATTTACATTATACGGGATGGGATAGTAACTCTGTTCACTTAGAATAGTTCCGCTATTTTTAGAGATATGAAATATTATATTTATTGAAGTTGTATAGTATCAAGGAGGGTATAATATACTACTAATAATTTTTTTATGAATGAAGGCGCTTCGGAGATTTCAAAATCATTTCCATTTTTAAAAATGGAATTGTATGATTTTTTTACACAATATGGTTCCTCTAATTATTCTGCATATAAAAGTATTAAGATAGTGATATAAAAAAACCATTAGTTTATAAGATATTTTATACTTTATTCTAGCATATATTAAAATAAAATATCAAATAACTCGTAAACTATTAATGTTTTGATAATCGTATCTTAATACTTTCATATGTAAAATAACGAGATAAATAAATTAATGAAAAGAAAACACATAGTTGCTTATTTAAAAATATTATCCTTTTTGCACTTATATTTATTTTTTTTTAATAATATTATATTAAAAAAAATAAATATAAGTGCAAAGTGCCTTATATTTTTTTGTGGAAAGCAACTATGGCTGCGTTCCACTTAACACTCGCAATGCTCGCGAGCATCGTTTGTGCTTGTTTAATATTCGATAAACGTCAAGGATGATTCCACGAATGATGTGAGCGTTAAGTGGAATGCAGCCTATGTGTTTTCTTTCCATCAATTGATTCATCTCATTATTCTGCTCATAAAAATATTAAGGTATGATTATACAAATAATTAATAGTTTACGAATTATTTAATATTTTATGTCAATATTTGCTAGAATTTATAAAATATTTCATAAACTATTGATTTTTTGATATCACTACCTTAACACTTTCATGTGCAAAATAATTAGAGAAATCATATAGTGTACAAAAAATCACAATTCCATTTAAAAAAATGGACCTTGAAATCTCCGAAGCGCCTCCCATAGAAAAACTATTAGTAGTATATTGTATCCTTCTTGATGCTATACAATAAATATATTATTTTCAGGGTTGGCAAGTAATGCGTTATTTGTAACATCGTTACCGTTACAAGTTACTTTTTTCAATAACGAATGTGTAACGACATTATTTTCTTCTGAGTAACATTCATGGTAACGCAATTTTATTTTTGGGGTAACGATAACGATTTCATTAATTACTTTATTTTTAATGTAAAAGTTTAGTCGTAATTATAGTCGTAGAAAACAGAGATGAAACATTAACGGTCTGATTGGCTGTCTAAATCACGCAATCACGACACCTAACTCTATGTATTTGCTGGGTGCATAAACTTGGAGAGGATTTAAAAATTTACGCTAGTGTGCTATGCGGCCAAACTGAGCATTAATTCAGGCTGTTATTTTGTTGATTTAAGTTATATAATTAAAACACAATGACTCACTGTAGTTATTGCGTTAATTGCAAAAATACTAACAGAAATAGCAAGTGCAAATTTTACAAATTTCCATCTGCAAGTTGAAAATAACAAGTGCAAATTGTACAAATTTCCATCTGCAAGTTGAAAATAGAGCAAAGGAAAATGGGTCGCTGGGGTCAGGAGAATAAAGTAAGCACCATAACCTTACTTTCTGCTACATTGAATATATATGTTGTGCATATCATGATAAGGTTTACATTTTAATACGTTCATATTTAGATGATGATGATTCACCATGGTCTCCAAAGTCTTACGATTACATATGTAGTGATCATTTTGTTAGTGATAAAAAGTCTCAGGAATTATTAAGTCCAAGCTGATTTACAATATTTCTTACAGCGTACAAGTAAAAAAAAAAAGTAAATGAAGCTGCAATTATAAGTAGATAAATAAACATAATTAATGTGTACAATTAGCAAAATAAGTTTTAGTTTAATTAAATTACAAAATTCTTTTTATTATAGGCGTAAATATTTTATGGAACAAAGGCTTCGGCAAGAACCAACACCTATTGTCATATCAAAATTAAAAATTCATAATTTAAACAAGATATGATTGAAGTGATTACTGATAATATTAGTACAGAGTCTAATTATCAAGAAAGTTCATAGAATAACCAAGAAACTCTTAAGATTGATAAAAAATTTTAAATAGACATATTTAGCCAAAATTTTTCTGAAGAAAAAATTTTAATTTGTAGTAAGTATGAATATATTTATTCTCACAAAACATTTTACCATGCTGAAACTCAAAGAGAAATTGGAGAAATTAGAGAAATTGTTCGTGTCAAGAATAAAAAACAATTTAAGACCAAAATTATGGTCCTTCTGAAAAAAACTTTTGTTCAACTTTGGATCAATATACTGAACCTGATTGCAACGAACCTAGTGATCTACACAGTAAACGTATACAACATGCAGTGATTTAGTAATTCATAATTTTGCTGGTATTTCATTGGTTCGCAATGAACAGCTTATAAACCTTGAAGTTTCAATAAATAATATTAAATTAATTTTTATTAAAAAGAATGGATATAGACAATGAATAGATGAAGATAATGTAAAATTACAAAGGAAAATAGACTTTTTATTTTTTTAATACAAATGGAAACAGGTTTTTCAGCAATAAATATTCTATTTAATGTTCATAGAACAGCTATTTCAAGAATTTCCTATTCAACTCTAAGACATTTAGTAATACAACAGCCAATTAGTTTTTTAGCCAAATAAAGATATTGTTCAAGGTACAATGCATGAATGTTTTTAACTAGATTACACGGATAATTATCGATTGCACTGAATTTAGGATTGAAGTTCCAACAGATGTAGATAAACGTGTCTTTTGTTATTCTCATTATAAGAAAGGTTTTACTGCTAAAGTACTGATAGATATAACACCAGAAGGTTTTATTAGTTTTAAATCCAAAGTGGAGGAAGGAAAAGCGATTCTCAAATAACAATTGAGTTTGGATTAATAGATTATTTAGAAGATGGAGATGTAGTTTTAGCAGATAAGGGTTTTCCAGAGATTCGCACTATTGATGAAAGTGGTAAGGAAGTCAGAATAGTTATGTTATCTTTTTTACAAAGAAAATCAGAGTTTATGAAGGAAGAGATTGAACTAACATATAATATTGCCAGAATCAGAATTCGCGTAGAAAGGATAACGTAACGCTTAAAAATTTATCAAATTTTGGACAAAATTCCTGAAAACCTATTTCATTGTATAGATGATATTGTGCATATATGTTTTAATGAATCTGCAACCTTCAATATTTTCAAATAAGAAAAAGGAAAATAAAATATAAATAATATTTGTATTATTTATAAACCATCATTTATTTGTAAAATGTCAATTTTATTTTTTTTTTAACAATAAATGTTAATGTTTTAACATAAATTTTCGTTTGATTTTACATAAACTGTATAATTTACAAACAAAATTCACATAAATTTATTTTCTTTGTAGTGTCAAATAACACTTTTTATGTTAATATTATGTTTAAGCAATAATAATATTTAAAATAAAGCTAAATATTTAAATAATCACAAGTTTGACTTTCAAAAATAATTGATTTATAAAATAAAAGTAAGGCTAGTAGCACAAACGTTTTTAACAAATATTAAATAAACTATTAAACATTTTTCTTAAAAAATTATTATCAGTAAAGTTCAATATAACTATTTTTTAATATTGCTAATGTTTTTTCTTGAAAAAACACGAGTTGGCTTAACTTTTTTGTTTTTATCACATTTTTTCACTGTTATATCTGAATGTAAAGCTGGTAAATAATACATAAAGTAAAAGTTTTTTACTCTTTGAAATACTTTCATGCAAAAAATTTTATTTCGCATAACTTGCACTGTACAACTTCCATTTTCGATTGAGCATATAAATAAATCACAGACACTCAGTCCAGAAATATACATTTGTACTTGCACTTGCGTATAATGTGGATATGTATCTCTTAAGTAACTTCATCATTTTCAAATTTTAAATATTTAACATTGCAGGTTTTAGTGGCATAATTTATCACAGGTTGAGTTTCGCACGTTGAAGGACATTTCAATTCCATTAATTTGGTTATGCATCCGTCTTCAACCACCACTCCATCAAGACTAGCATACAGCCAAGATTGCTTATGATTAACAAGAACATCAATTTGTTTAATCTCGCATTTATGTAATCGTTCATACTCTATTTTTGCATTTATTTCTTGATGTAAACTATACTTTGTTGTTGCAGTACTAATTTGTTTTGGATGTAATATGCTAGATACTAATAATTCTATGTTTTTTGTTTCTCGCACCTTAATATTGTGCACATTAGAACTCGCAGAAAATCTTAAGCGTCTAGCAGCATTTTTTACTTTTTGATTGATCTAATGTCTCACAACACAAAATAATTATGTCTTCTGTTATTACAATATGTTTATTATAAAAATCTTGTAAATCCTTTTGTAAAATGTAGTTTTGTGTATAAATGTCAATCTCTTAATTCAGAAACATCCATCACTTGTGATTTAATATTGTATTTTTTTGGAGGAAATATTTCCTCAAAATATATATTCCCTTTGAATATTTCAGCTTCGCAAATTAACTTGATTTTCCCCACTGTTGCTCAAAACTTGTTTTTGGTGAACTGTCTTCATTATTAACATAATGAATCAAGGCAGCGATTTGTTTATATCTTTCATTCTTGTTATACACACACTTGCAAGTAACTTTTATGTATATCTGCATCTTGTTACATCCCGATAAAATTCTCTCTTTCCTTATTATAAATATATAATTTATATCTTATTTTTATCCTATCTTTAGGTTAGTAACATCTTAGTCTTAATATTTCATCCCTATTTTATCTTTATTTTAAAACCGAAAATTCCTTTTCTCTTTTATAGGAAGATATTTAGTTCCTTTATTTGAATAATCAAACCAACAGATAAATCACGTTATATACCTTTATGCGTCACACAGACTATCTATCCTAAAGAATGTTTAAGAATATCTCACGATCTGTCTCAAAGAAATCTTTCTATAAAATAATAAATAAAAGCGTATATTAATATTATATAGCGATAATGTATATTACATTAGCATTTAGCAATTAAGCAATTAACAGCAAAATAGAAATCTTCCCGAATGCGAGGACGAATATCTTTTTCTTCTTTTTTTTCTTCCAATAAATCAATTTTAGATATATGATTCAGAATGTAGTAGATTCGCCTCGCATAAGGATGTTAGTTAAGGAAGACCGAATTTTTATTATAAATTATTAAAACTCTCAACTATCACCTATTAAGATTAAACTTGTAGAGTGGGGAGTAGGGCTTATGCGGAGCCTTGCTGCCTTATCTTAAGGAAACAAGCGCGAGTATAGGTTCTACCAAACCTTGAGGAGTATTGATTGGTCCTGAAAGGATACTCCCACATTCATTTCCAAGATATAAAAGGAGTTACCAAAAGTAGAAATTGGTCATTCAATTCATTCAATTCATTCGAAAAGCAGAAGTAGAAACTTATCCAGTATAGTTAGATCAAGATAAGAACTATCCTCGCGCTTCGTCGGTAACACACTCATATGTTTTTCTTTCGCATTGTTCTATTTTTTTTATTAAACGAAAATACTGAATTGAATCGGCTGAAACCTAATAAATCTCTGCGTTCCATTCAATTACATACAAGTACGTATACATGAATATCCAAGGACTGTTGCGACTGTTGCTGTCAATAGCGTGACCTCCGTCTTATAGTACTTTCTCGGAGAATTGATAATTATCTCATATCCAGAGAACTGTTACGACTGTCGCTGCCAATAGCGTGGCCCCCATCTTACGGTTCTTACAGTTCTTCGGATTGATAATTCTTTTGTATTACCTCCATGCCTACTAAAGGCGGACGAAGACAATTACAAGAAAAGAGATTAAGATTTCAAATAAAATCAGCTCTCATTTCAAATCACGATCTTTTCCCTTATTTCCAAAAATTAGCGCAGTTATTAGATCAAAACAAACCGGCAGATTTAATCCGTGAACGCGTATATACTCTCAAGAAATTGGAGATCAATCTCACATTTCCTAACTACAAGGACATTCGAAAAGCCGATCCACGTAGATGACGAACGTAGATTCGCCTATAAGCTTCGTAATCTTTTTGGCACCGGGTTCAAGATTACCCTTCCGAATAATTATCCAATCCTTCCCAGTGAACATTCTCAACCGCACAACTTGATCTCCGATCCCCGGGTAAATTGCTTAAATGCATTGACTCAAAAAACAGAGAAAATTTCAACAGCGACATGACATAACAGCATTTATCTACAAGAAAACAATTTTTTAAATAAAATTATAAGTAACAGTTTTAATATACAATTACAAAATGGAAATAATTTTATTTACATTTTGTGATGTCATAGGGTTCATTTATTGCAGTTTGCTTTGTAATTTTAACTTTTATTTAACTTTGATCATTTTTCCTATGCTCTTCTACTTCATTTACTTCATTTATCCAGTTGATACTAAAACTTTTCTTTTGCATTCTGTCACTGGTTGAAAAATAATTATATGCCTAATTCTTGCAAATCCAATCTTAATGATAACATTCATATTTATCTAAAACAAAAAAAATTCATTAGTTACTTAAAGTTTGTGTTTTTTAAGGAGAATATTCATATATATTGTACAATATCTAAAAATGTAATTTTACACTTTAGAAACGTCGACCTTATAATTTGTACATATATCGTAATAACACCGCTTGCTTTTTTGCGACCGATAAGTGATCACGCACCCAGCGAATAGTATGTAGTGATGAGATCACATGAGATTTTACGCCAATAAATATCCTTATGAAAAAAAGATTAAATAATATAATCTTTACAATATATTTAATTTCTTCAAAAAATAAAATTTTTTTTTCTGTGTCATATTTCACAAATTGAAAATATGTATATAATGTAGATTACAAACAATATTATTTTTTTATTATAATAATTTTACCCTTAGAGTATTTACGATGATTACATTCGTATTTTGTTTCTTTTCTTCGAAATACTGCATCTGGCTAAATTTTTTCTATCCTTTCCTTCTTTTTAAATATACAAATTCATAAATGTTTTTAAAGATGTTAAAATATATATAAGAATCTATTTATAATTTTTGTTTGCAAAAATTATTGAAATTAACACACACAAACGACCCATCATGCACAGTAAAGAAAATATGTATTAAGAGTTAAACGTATAATTTAAAGATCTTATTAAAAGTAATACGAAAAATAAATTTATTTAAGTATAAAAATTACAAAAAATGCAGCATATTATGTGGCATGACAGCATCTATTTCATTAATGAAAATAACGCACAATGTTTATTATAAACATATATTTTTTTAATTCTATTTCTCTACTAAGAAATAGAATTTTGACATTTTTTTTATGTTTACCGCAAAAATCTGCATATAATATTCTATTAGTATCAAGAAGAAAAAGTAATGAAAAAATAACGACTCATTATATTTTGATAACGGTAACGAGTTACTTTTGCAAATCAATAACGAGTAACGGGAACAAGTTATTTTTTAGGAAAAAGAACGGTAATGAGTAATTATTATAAAGTAACGTTGCCAACTCTGATTATTTTATATCTCTGAAAATATTTTAAGGGAAAATATTTTAAGAAGAAATATTCTAAGTGGACAGAGTCACTGCCTCACTTTGTATATGTTAATTAATATTATAAGATATTAATGCAATAGTCTAGCCTTCATATATAATGACAATATGATACAATATAATAAATAAACGTTTCGACCTTAGATTAGATCATCTTCAATATCAGAACAAAAATTATAAAATATCTATCTTTAGTTTTATTTATGCTATAAATTTTACATATACTTGTACTTGATATTCTTGCCATCTTAATCAATCATCTCATTTTGTCCTATAAGGTTACACCTATATTATGTTATTAGTTCAAATTTCTTCATAAAACAATTGAATTTGATATTTTAATATCTCACGTAAGTCTCACGTTTCAATTTCTATACATTATGTCGTATTTAAAAGTTAAAAATTCGAAGTTGTCAAATAATATATTTTTAATATACAGTTACATTTTTTATTATTATAAAAAATCTATCAGTCGAGAGTAAAAAACTTATCTGTTTGAATTTGAATTTCTATCTTACCTGTGAGAACAATAAGATCGTCAATTTCTTTACAATTTCTTAATTCTTATAATAGCTAGTCGTGCGTAATTTATAAATTTATTTGTTGTGTCTCCAAGAGACACATACCGATTACGAGAAGTGGAAACATTATTGAAAATATATTTGACCTGATAGAAGGAGAGTAAAGGAGATTAACATGGGGTTGCCTCTGAAGAGAGAAGCTCCGTTGAAACAAATTCTCTACTTTAACAGCGCAAAATATTTTCTTATATAATTTCTTATATAATTTTTCTTATATGATTTTGCCTCATCGATTTCAACAATAATTCCTTTTCCACCAATTTAATTTTGATTGTTTGTTAATCATTAATTCATGAGTTGAGAAGCGAGATTGTTGTAATTGAATATTTATTAAAGTAGAGAATTTTTGAATAAATAAACAAGTTTTCTGTTTCAAAGATACAAATATTTTACTTCAAAAACACAAATTTCCTGTTTTACAAACAAAGACATTGTTCTCCATTTATGTATTAGGTGTTGGAATTAATTCGTAGCGTTTTACAAGTGATGGGAAGTACTTTCATTAATGTATTTTTTAATGCTCATGTGAAATAAATAACATTCTTTCATTAAAAAACGCTACGAATTAATTCCAACACCTAATAGTTTTACTAAGTTATTAAATTACATGAATTACCCCTCTCTGCAAAAGTTAGTTCAGTCAATTGCTGTGTGATAATATATTTGATTCTTTTTCTAGGAATGTCTGCTTTACAAACAAATTCTTTGCTTTAAAACCACATTTTTTAATGAACTTTTTTTGTTAACAACTTTTTAATTAAAATGTTCAAAGTTACTCCATATGAGGCATGACCTTGACAACAAATATCAAAGTCAAAATCATTAGAGAGTAGTCCCTTATATTAAATAATTACCGCCTTTTTAATGTCATTTGCATGTTTTTTAATTCTAATTTTGAAGGATTGAATACGCTTTATGAAATTGATTGTAATGATGAAATTGAGAATATATTTTCTTTAAGAATGTCTCAATAAGAAAATAATTCCTCGTCACCTTAATGGCCTTTTAAATAATGTGGTTCGGGGAAGTGTTTCTTGAATAACGAATGACAATGGTGATTTTCTTGATATCTGTTATTATATAAAGTAGAAGCGTACAAAAAAGAATGGCAGAATGGAAACGAACACGAACATGAAAAATTTGTCATGAACTAATAAAAAAACGTAGGCAGATTACCAATCTCAAAAATATATACATACGAGGTCTGTTCAAAAAGTATCGCGAATTTTGAATTTCCGCGGGTTACGTATATTCGATTTTCGATTTTTTTGTGGCGTTATGTTGGTACTCATGTCTCTCACTTATGCCGACAAGTTCGGCCATTTTGAATGTTCAGTTAATTTTTGACAGCTGCTTTGCTTGCACGTGTTTTGGCTCGTCTTCGATTTTTGCCTATTCCAAAAAATGGATCAAAGAATCTGTATCAAATTTTGTATGAAAAACAAAATTAAGTGTGCGGACGCATTCCGAATGTTGACTGTGACACATGGTGAAGCTACCTTGGACCGAAGCAACGTTTATCGGTGGTACAAAATGTTCTCAGAGGGACGAGAAGATGTGAACGACGAAGAGCGTGCCGGACGCCCGAGCACGTCAACAATAGACGAAAACATTGATGAAGTGAAGAAAATAGTATTGGCCAATCGTCGAATCACCGTTAGAGAAGTTGCTGAGGACCTAAACATATCGATTGGCTCATGCCATTCGATTTTTACCAATGATTTGGGATGAGACGGGTCGCTGCGAAATTCGTACCAAAATTGCTCAATTTCGACGAAAAACAGCATCGCATTAACATTGCTAAGGAGCTGTTGGACTCTGTCCGCGACGACCCAAATGTGCTCCAGAGGGTCATAACTGGTGACGAATCATAGATTTATGGTTATGACATGGAAACCAAAGCTCAATCATCCCAATGGAAGCTGCCGCACGAGCCAAGACCGAAAAAAGCGCGCCAAGTTCGGTCGAATGTGAAAGTTTTGCTTACAGTTTTCTTCGATTGCAAGGGCGTGGTACATCATGAGTTCTTGCCACAGGGTAGAACGGTCAATAAGGAATATTACCTGCAAATTATGCGCAATTTGCGCGAAGCAATCCGCCAGAAATGCCCGGATTTGTGGAAGAACAAAAATTGGCTTTTGCATGATAATGCCCCTGCTCACACATCGTTGCTTGTGCGCGAATTTTTGGCCAAAAACAACACACTAATGATGCTGCAGCCACCGTATTCCCCAGATCTGGCCCCTTGTGACTTTTTCTTGTTCCCGAAACTGAAGAGGCCCATGAAAAGACGACGCTGCGCTACGATTGAAGAGATAAAGATGCATCGAAGGAGGAGCTGAACAAGATCACAAAAAATGATTTTTTGAAGTGCTTCGAGGATTAGAAAAAACGTTGACACAAGTGTATAATATCTGATGGGGATTACTTTGAAGGGGACAAAATAGATATTCATGAATAAATAAATAATTTTTGAAAAAACACAAAATTCGATAGTTTTTGAACAGACCTCGTATAACGCGAAAAAAATGCTACCAACATATGAGAAATAAAAATAACTCAAGAGTCCGTTTCCTTGAAAATAGGCAGGTAAATTTAAGTGATATGAATTCTAATTTTCAACATCCCCTATAGAATTCATTATTTTTTAAGATTGGAGATCAAGTTGTTTTGTAAACTGAACGTGTTGTGGTTATGCGGTTTGGTCATTCTGACCAAACAATATCATTCATATCTGCGAGCATCAGGTTCGTTGACACATACTTGACTTGTATTTTTCCAGATTCAATTCTCTCTCTGATGAAATGATATTTGGTGTCTATATGTTTAGTGTAGAGTTTGTATCCGCTAGTCACTTACAATTCAACTCTTTTATTATCACAAAGTAAAATAGTGGCCCTTTTCTCGAAAATTGGGCATACTTCTTTCTCTAACTTATATAACCACAGGGCTTCTTGGCAGGCTGATGTTAATGCCATGTACTCTGGCCTCTGTCGTAGAAAGCTATCGGTTTGCTATCGGTTTTTTTACTATTCCAGGAAATAGTCCCTTTTTGAACTCTGAATGTGTATTCTGTGAATCTATGTGGATCTATGATCATCTGTCTTCCAGCCCAATCTGCATCGCAGTAGCCAACAATTTCTTGATCAACTTTTCTTGAAAAACGAAGTTTAATATCTATCGTATCTTTTAAGTATTGCAATATTTTTTTCACCGCATGCCATTGAGCAGAATCGTTGCTAAAACGACTTACTATTTCAACTATGTATGTTACGAGATCTACTCTAGTACCCAGAGTGTATAATGCTGCCAATGACTTCATAGTATGAGATGGTCTTCATCTTATCTCTCTCTTCGTTTGTTTTTAAACTCATCTCTCGAGTGAGAATTTGATTTTTGTCCAGAGATGTCGAAACAAGATTGTAATTCTTCATGTTGAATTTGGTTAACAGCTGATTAATGTAATGGATTTGTTCCATTCACAAAAAAATCTCTTTGCTGATCCCTTATTATCCGAATTCCGAGGAAATTTGTATTTTTACCTAAATCTCGCAGTTTAATCTCTTTCTTATTTCGATCTTTAATAGCGTTTTTCTATTCATTGCTAAATATTAGCATATCGTCTACATATATAGCGATAATTATAACTTTCTTACCTTGATTTTTCTGGCATACGCACGAGTCTGCCGTAGATCTCTTAAAATTGAGATTCGTCAATACTTTGTCTAGCTTCTTCCAACCACAACTTCCCTGTTTCAGTCCAGATGGCCTTGTTTAACCTGTGAATGATCTTTTACTGTTTTAGTTTTAGTCTTCATCAAACATCGGGATTTTGATATAAATTTCGTCGTTTAAATCGCTCTGAAGGAATGTGGTGACGACATATTTATGTGATCTATATCCAAATTGTATCGTGTGGCCAGCTCGAAAAAGTATTTGAGGGAGTTGAATCTAATTACTAATGCGTATGTTTCTTCATATTCTAAACTCTTTTTTTGACTGCAGCCTTTAATGACTTACGCGCCTTGCATTGTCTGATGTCATCATTTGCATCTCTTTTGACTCTTGAAGATCCATTTAGCATCAATGCTTTTTCTATTTGGCTTTTCTATTTGGGGGAAGAATGGCTGGTGTGTGATTTTCCTGCGAACGTAATTCATATTGTGTTGCTTTTAACTATCTGTCGGATTCTTCACAGCGCAACGCTTCTTCAATCGATGCTGGATCCGTGAGTAATGCTGCTACTCGATAGGTGATAAAGTCATTCATTCGTTTTGGTTTCGGAGTTCTGAATGATCTTCTAGGAAGACTTATTTGCTGCGGAATCTCTCTCGTCTTCTTCTATAAATGGAGATTGTTATCGAATAAATTACTTTCTCATTTCCTAGTTAACAAATACTAGCGTATAATTTCGTTTCCCTCCGATCTTTCTTTTGTTAAACATTAATTATAAACAAATAGAGATAAATCGTTTTTTCATTATCATTTCGTAGCTTAGTTAACAAATACATATAATTTTGTTTTCTGATCTCCTTTTGTTAAATATTAAATTATAAACAAATGGAGATCGAGATCGAATAAATCTCTTTTTTATTATAATTTTTATTATAATATCATCTTTTTTATTATAATTTCTTAATAGCTCATCATCAGATCATTTCTTAATAGCTTTATCTTAGTTACCAGTGTGTTTTATTATTACCGACTTTACCGATCTTGTTGTTTTGAAAAAATCGATCGAGACACTATCATAGTGCAGATCCCAGCGCTCGCTGATCATGTATATCACTAGCGCTCCTTGCGCCAAAAATGTCAGAAGGACATCAAAGAAATATGCGGAATGATCGACGATGACGTATCTTAATCTGAAAAGTTATAGATCCGGATTTTGCGACGCAATATCTCCGTTTATAGGGTATATAGAGAAAAAATAAAAGCAGGTATAATACAATCGGAGTGTAAGCTATCGATTAAGTATACTTAAAACTTGATCGGGACAGCCATTATTCAGATCTAATAATATTGATCTAGTGCAACTCGCCGACTCGCATAAAAGAAGACACGCCAATGTCTCACGTCATGCTTAGCGCTGAGACACTACCATGTCTTCAAATCAGTTCGAGACAGTAATAGTCTGATTCTTCTGTTTTGCTTTCAATCGACGTCTCGTTGCTAGAATCATTCTCCGGTTTGTAATTGGAAGAAATTCCGGTTTGTGCTTCTGCAAGCTTCTAGTATTGTTAGTCTCTTTGTCTACTTCTCGGACGTGACTACGTTGCTCCTCTGCTCTCCGAAGATCACATCTCTTCTTTTTAGTAGTAGATGTACAATTTTGCTTCCGCCATTTTTCTATAGATGACTTTAGTGGTAAGTGGTGGTCGAAATAAATAGATCATAGACGTCATACAATAAACTTGGGCATCTGTCAACATAACCCCATAGAAATAGTCGATTTGTGTCTGCATCATAAAGTTATTCTTGAAAATATCATTTTACGAGCCAAATTCTCGTCATTTGCGGGAGGTTTTAATTTTCTGCTTCAATATGAAGAAATCTGCGGCTGAGGCTCATCGAATGCTCTCAAATACTTATGGTGAGGCCACTATTAGTGAAAGAACGTGTCGTGAGTGGATCAACGCTTCAAGAACGGTGATTTTGACGTCGAAGACCGGCATAGCGGTGGAAGAGAGAAGGTTTTCGAAGATGCAGAATTGGAGGCATTACTTGATCAAGACTTGTGTCAAAATCAAGAAGAATTGGCACGATCATTGGGAGTGACTCAACAAGCCATTTCAAAACGCCTCAAAGTCATGGGAATGATTCAGAAGCAAGGAAATTGGGTGCCGTACGAGTTGAAGCTGAGAGATGTTGAACGGCGTTTGTTTGCTTGTGAACAGCTGCTTGAAAGACAAAGACGGAAGAGATTTCTGCATCGCATTGTGACTGGAGACGAAAAATGGGTTCATTATGATAACCCCAAGCGCAGAAAATCATGGGGAGTTCCCGGCCATGTTCCACGTCAACGGCCAAATCGAATATTCATGACTCCGAGGTCATGCTCTGTATTTAGTGGGACCAGCTCGGTGTAGTGTATTATGAACTGTTAAAACCGACTGAAACAATCACAGGCGATCAGTATCGAACAATTGATGCGTTTGAGCCGAGCATTGAAAGACAAACGGCCACAATACAACGAAAGACACGATAAAGTGATTTTGCAGCATGACAATGTTCGACCCCATGTTGCGAAAGTGATCAAGACATACTTGGAAAATTGAAATGGGAAGTCCTATCCCACCCGCCGTATTCTCCAGACGTTGCTCCCTCTGACTATCACTTGTTTCAATCAATGGCACACGGCCTGGCTGACCAGAATTTCCGGTCTTATAAAGAAGTAAAAAATTGGATCGATTCGTGGATCGCCTCAAAAGATGACCAGTTTTTTCGACACGGGATTCGTACGCTACCCGAAAGATGGGAGAAAGTAGTGGCCAGTGATGGACATACTTTGAATTATAAATGTATAACCAGTTTTTTACAATAAAGTCTTGAATTTCGGAAAAAAAACGGCGGAAGCAAAGTTGTACACCTAATATTTTTCCTGTCGTTAGTTTGTACAATCGATAGCTTACTGTTCGTAGGCCTTACTGTTCTCGCAATAATCTACGAGAATGCATTCTGTGTTCTTCTTATACCATTTTTGTCTTAGCTTTTTTGGAACATATGCCTTGATGTCGAAAATTCTTAAATGACGAAGATCTGGTTTCTTCTCTGATCAAATTTCTTCGGGAGTTTTTCTGTCCAGTATTTTCGTTGGCGATCTATTGATAAGGTAAACAGTAGTTGATACCGCCTCTCCTCAAAATCTTTTTGGCAATTGGACTTCGAATAATATGCATCGGGCTTTTTTGACAATTATCCTGTTCTGCCTTTCAGCCACACCATTTTATTCTGGAGTGTGGGGCATGGTTATCTGATGCTTGACTCCTTCTTTTTTTTAGAAATTTCTCCAATTTTTCATTGATATATTCTGTTCCGTTGTTCGTGCGCAGGATGCGAATTCTTTTTCCTGTTTAATTTTTCACAAACTTTTTAAAGTTTTTAAATACCTCCGTTACCTTGTCTTTATTTTCTAGTATATAAATGAAGACCCTTCTCGAATAGTTATCGATCAAAGAAAAAAAAATACTTCGCGTCATCTATTAATTTCTTTTCCATGGGGCCACAGAGATCGAAGTGTATCAATTCCAGAATTCTTTTTGCTCGAATTTGATCTTTGAAATGGCAATTTGGTTTGTTTACCTTTCAGACAGATTATGCAGGGGCTTTTGATTTCTCCTTTGAATCTAATTCCTGTAACCATACTCCTTCGTAATGCATTCATAGCTGCAGAATGCAAGTGGCCTAATCTTTTGCGCACTGATCCCCATCATCTGTTGTTCTAATCCAATTTTCATTGTCGGTTGATTTAACTTATACATATCGTTGATCAATGAGGCTGTAGCAACCATTTCGTTCTTTATATTTCGTATCTTGCAACCATTTTTATCTAAGGTTACCATATGTTCCTTCTGAACCAGGGTTAGCATTATTTTACCCACCCCAAAAAAACCCAGGAGGTTTTTTTAGGTTTTACCCACTTAAAAAAAACCGAAATTTATGGGTTTTTTTGGGTTTTATTGGAATTTTGTATAAGAAAAATAAATTTTTTAATCGGTAACACATAAAAGGAACGAATTTATAAATATCTAATAAATATAGGTATATTAAACTAACTGGACTGATATTAGGTGTTGGAATTAATTCGTAGCGTTTTTTAATGAAAGAATGTTATTTATTTCACATGAGCATTAAAAAATACATTAATGAAAGTACTTCCCATCACTTGTAAAACGCTACGAATTAATTCCAACACCTAATATAATGTTAACATATTATACCAATTTTAATACATACAAGGTGTACAAAAAGTCCCGGACCCCTTAAATTTAAATATCTTTAAAAAAAAGTACACATTTTCAAGAAAAATGTTTCAGAAAAAAGTTGTAGGGTTTAAAAAGATCTACTAATCACATTTGTCTGACCTTGACACCACCCAATGTCAAACGGATATGATCATAGATTTTTTTAAACCCTACAACTGTTTGTCTGAAATATTGTGTTCAAAAATGTTTATTTTTCAAAATTTTAAGGGTCTGGGACTTTTTATACATCCTGTATATATATATATATATATGTGCGCGCGCGCGTGTAATTATATATATATATATATATATAATATTATGTAATTTTTAAATCTGTAATATAATTTTAGTTTTTTTATTATTTTATATATATAATATTCATATATATATAATTTATGTATAGTATACATATGTATACTAATTTATTAAAAGAAATACTACTATTTCAGCACTTATCGATATTCCCAAATATTTTAAATGTAACAAATGTGTTGCTAACATAAGAAATTATTGTTACACTTCAACAATTTTCTTTAAAACATTTTTTATATTTGATACGTGTCAATAAAGTGTGTTTGATGTTTGAGAGACGCTATAGTCTCTATAGTGCGATAAAAAATATTATGACTTGTGTAATTCGTTTTTTGCACTCTGACGCACTTATAGAAGCTGTAGAATTGCAGACTATCGATTATTTTAAATTGATTGATCTACGGCTGGTGTTCACAGTCGATTCCTATATTTAAGAGCGTTCATAAACATCACCCGAATTCCCTTGCATATCATCTTATCCTTGTTATTTACCCAATGTTAAACAAGGATAAGATGATACACGGAGATACCTGTGAAGTTTCCAAACGTAGCCAATATTATCTAATTAAAAAAAATTTTTTTTTTGACAGTCTATATAGTGTGTATGTATGTAACAACGCGGTGGTCTCTTTGTCGCTGCCGTGGCGCCATGTGATGCCATGAACAAGCGCGAGTCTACGATTCGTTACTGTTTTTTCAACGGATTTTTCTTCGCGGTCCGATTCACGCTCACAACGCTTAAAATCATTTTATCCTTGTTGTTTGTCATGTTAAACAAAGACAAATGATGCTCATAGACTTATTCTTTCTAAAACAAATGAAGAAGATCGAGAAGAAGTGAAACGAAGAAAATTTTAATCAGTCATAAATAATTCAGCGTAAAGAACATATCGTACGAGAGCTAAAGAGTTCTATCTTTATAAAAAAAAAGAAAATTTTGATTTGTACAAATAGTTTAGCATAGAAAAGAATACGTTGTCCGAGTTTTTTAAGAATTTTATTTAAAATAATATATAGTCAGTGTTAAAGAAACAGATAAGTTTCGCTTTTTTATTTGGAATTGCCTGATTATTAATTTCATTAAATCGATTTTCTGTACACTGTAAAAAATTGTCTTAAAATTCATTGACAAAAGTTGAAATTTTGTTACAGTCACATTGTCTAAATTTTCGGACTATGACAAGCCGTTTTACTTTTTAATAGCATAAACAAATGTAGTCTAATATTAAATTCTTAAAAAATAATTGTCTTAAAAAAAATTACGATTTTTAATAATGAATTAAAATTATGTCGTAATATAATAATATTTTCATGAATTAAAATTATGTCAAAGCAATAGAAATTCTATATATTAATATAAATTCTATAAATTGAATACAACTTCTATTTTTCGTCATTAAAGATAGAAGAGTCCTTAAAGGATATATGCATAAAAATCAGAAAAAAAAGAGAGAGAATTCATTTTTATCAAATATTATAAAATTAACAATTGACATTATTCGTTTTTTATTTCTCAATCAATACATATTTTGTGATACAGATTCAAATCAGATCGTAAATCATGCCATTTGGAAGCGGAAGAAAACCAAGCGCCGAGAGAAGTGAAGTTTTAATTAATGAAGATGGAAAAACTGTTTGTCGGCACTGTAAAAATATAATATCTTCTAAAATTGAAAGGATTCGAGTGCATTTAAAAAAATGCCCTATACGTAATACAATTTATGAAGTAGAGAACGACGAATCGAACGATAATGATGAGGAAGTAAATGAAACTCTCCCAAAAAAACAAAAAATTCAGTCGTCTATCAAAAGTTTTGGGATATTAACCTCTGAGTCCCAAAAAATTGAATTAAACAAAGATGTGGCGAGATTTTTTTTGGAAATAATATTCCTTTTTCAGCTGTGGCAACAAAAATTTCTAAACAAATGTTCCATAATTTGCGACCTGGATATAAACCACCGAATCGGAAACAACTCGCAGAGTCTTTTCTAGATACGATTGCCGAAGAAGATTGACGAAAATATTGTCAATGATTTGAAGAGTGCAAATATAACTCTTTTGCTAGATGGCTAGTCCAGCGTGCGAAATGATCCTGTAATCGCACACAGTATACATACTGTACGCAATCGTATTTGTTTAATGCCATGAATTGTGGATCAGAAAAAAAAACCGCGGAAACATGCCGTGAATTGGCATACATTGCAATTAAGGAAATAAAAGAAAAATATAAGGTTGACGTATTTGTTATTTGTTCGGATGAAAGTAAAATGAAAGTAAAATGAAGACATTGCGCAAATTAATTGAAAATAATTATCCGCATATTTTAACATACGGCTGCTCTGCTCATTTTTTAAATCTATTGGAATCGGTCGTCACTCCGAAAAATATTATGAAACATATTGTGGAAGTGCAGAAATATTTCAGAAATTATCATCAACCTCATGGTTGGTTGATCAATAAAAATGATATAATGCCACAAATACCAAATGACGGCGGAATTCTCAAAAAGAGTGTGTTCATACATTCGTAGAAAACTTGCACAAGTATAATGAAATTATGGAGCAGTCCATTGATTCAGGAATCAGTAACATTTTATCAAATAAAGGTTTATATGTAGAGGCTAAAAATTTGCTAAACTAACTAATAATTGTTGGAAATTCTCTGGATTTGTTACAAAGTGATACTACGTCAATTACAAAAGCTGTGGAAGTTTGGATGAACTTGATGGAATCTTCGGAGCTTTCAAATTATCGTGATGATATTAAAAATCGATTTCAAGAGGCGATGAAGCCGTTTCATTTCCTCGCTAACGGATCCAGTGTTCAGAGAGAAACGATTAAATTCTGACTAAGAATCACAAGCAGAAGACTGGTTAAAGAAAAATCAGCCAGAATATTATCCGTTTCTATTGTATTTCCAGCTTCAGGATAAGGAATATTTTTCACCAAACATGTTTTTAGAAGATGTAATTGAGAAATTTTCTTCAGCGAGATGATGGCAATTAATGGACCTAAAAACTGTGAAAAAGAATAATTTATCTACGGGATTTTGCGACTTCTTTAAAAAACTTCATTCGTGCCCATCAAGCAGCGCGGGACTCAAAAGAATTTTTTCGACTTATGGATTTATTTGGACACCTATTCGGAATAAGCTTGGAACAGAAAAAGCAACGAAATTAGTCAAAATATACAGATATCTTCGAGAAGATAAGCCCGAATGGTGAACATCATAATAAAACATTAAAAAAAATTTTGTTTTTAATCTTAAATATTAAATTATCTAAATAAATGTTAATATAATTTTTTATACGTGTCATTATTTCTTTCTTTATCTTCACTATAGAAATCTCGGTAGTCTAGAAATTTAGAATCTCGTATGGAATGTTAGAAATCCGAGTATAACTCCTAACCGAGGTAATATTTTTCACAATAAATAAATTTATTGATTGATTTCCAGCATATTAAGAGCTTAATAGATGCCTATTGAGCATTAAAATTTAATTATAGATATTTATTTCGGTAGTTTAGCTGCATTTTTAAGTCTGATAAAATTTCAGCGTGCAGTTCATATATTATGACTACAAGTATATATAGGGTCCATTATAAAAGTAATGCGCATTTTCTGGGAAAAATAGATTTATTGATCGTAGCGGTACAAATGCTCAAACTTCTTCAAAATATTCTCCCCCTGAATCAATACACTTGCGGAGACGTGTCTGCCAGGCCTGGAAGGCACGCTGAAACTCCTCGACGGGAATGTCTCTTAGGAACGTTGTAACATGCTTTTGGATGTTTTCCACGGACTCCCAATGCTTTCCTTTCAGCTCTCTCTTCAGACGGGGAAACAAAAAAAAGTCGCACGGAGCCAAGTCGGGACTGTGAGGGGGCTGGGGAACCACCAGGGTGTTGCTCCGGGTCAGGTAGTTGGCAACAATGAAGGCCGCGTGGCTGGGGGCATTGTCATGGTGGAGCTTGATCGCGGCACAAGCTTTGCGCAGATTCTCCGTCACTATGCCATGTACCGCAAATGTGGATATGTTTAGGGTGTCAGCGATGTACTGGATGCTCAATTGACGGTCAGAACGCAAAACTTCGCACACACGATTCACGTTTTCGTCAGTTCTGGCCGTTGTTGGGCGTCCAGAACGGGGTTCGTCGGCGACTTCCTCCCGGCCCTCCTTGAACACCTTGTGCCACCTCCCGGACTGTGACCTTGAAATGCAGTCGTCCTTGAAGGCCTCTTGAAGCATCTGGAATGTTTCGGTTGCATTCTTTCCAAGTCGCACGCAAAACTTGATGGCGTATCGTTGTTCAAGCGAACGCTCCATCGCGCCGTGTTACAAAGTCGAAAAACACACTTCACGCGAAGGCACGTCTTTCCACTCAGACTGCTCGGAGCAAACTGGCGACCGGCTGCCTTGAAAGGGCAGACCCCCCATCACATTTCCCGACTCATTTTACCCCGCTCCGATGGATATTCGCGTCACAATAAAATCATACGCATTACTTTCATAATGGATCCTGTATATGCATATACATATACAATATGTTGCATAGCATATATAAATTCATATTGAATTATTTAAGCATTAAAAGATTCAGTTTTAACTATTATGGACATTTCTTATTTTCTATTTGTTGAGTTTTCATTACATAGAAGTTTTTTTACAAAGTTTTTTGAAAAATTTATTACTATAATATTTTTATAAAATTTATTTGTAATTAATTTTATTTGAATATATAATTAAATAATGATAAATACAACGTAAACTAAATATTACATGAAAAATATATCAAATTTATTTAATAATCAATTTTATTTTAAAAAACCCCTAAAAAACCCAAAAAACTCCAAAAAACCCCAATAAAACCCAATAAAACTCCCATAAAACCCAGTGGGTTGAGTTTTTCTTTAAAAAAGCTCGGGTTTTTTTCTAACCCTGTTCTGAACGATCTTGCTTACTGAAAGTAGGTTAGTTGTGAGAGCAGGATTGGGTAAGTTAACTTTTTTTTAACTAAGTTAAGTTAAAGTTAACAACCTTGAAAATTTAACTTAGCTAAGATACAAGTTAATTTATAATGAAATTAATTTAATTAAAGTTAAGTTAATAAAATAGAGTAATTGAAAAGTTAAAAGTTAAATTTGTTTTTTCTTTATTTTTTTTATAATTGCAAGGTTTTAAATAACGAAAATGACAAATATACGAGTATACTTCATTTAACAAATACTTTGTATTTTATTTACATGTTTTGTTTATACATACTGTTTAGTATGTAAGATTCGACTATAAATATTGGCCTGTGGTATAACTAAAGCTTCAGACACGATACGAGGGAGTAGCGATAGTAATAAGGAATAATAGATTTCTACCTATTAGAAACTATTAGGTGTTGGAATTAATTCGTAGCGTTTTTTTAATGAAAGAATGTTATTTATTTCACATGAGCATTAAAAAATACATTAATGAAAGTACTTCCCATTACTTTCTACTACTTTTGACCATCTTTCGGGCAGTGAATGAATACCGCGTCGGAAGAACTGTTCATCTTTAGATGAAATCCAGGAATCGAACCATTTTGTACAATCTTCGTAAGATGTGAACTTCTGCTCGCACAAGCTATGAGCTAATGATCGAAACAAGTGGTAGTCGCTAGGTGCAATATCAGGAGAATACGGCGGGTGCGGTAGCACTTCCCATTTAAGTGTTTCCAGGTATGTTTTTACCGGTTTTGCAACGTGTGGGCGAGCATTGTCGTGTAGCAAGATGACTTTCTCGTGTCTTTCGCAGTATTCCGACCGTTTTTGCTTCAATGCACGGCTCAAGCGCATCAGTTGCCGTCGGTAGAGATCTCCAGTAACGGTTTCATGCGGTTTTAGCAGTTCGTAGTATATGACATCCTTCTGATCCCATCAAATACAGAGCAGGAGCTTTGAGCCATGGATATTGGGCTTTGCCACTGATGTTGATGGTTCGCCGGGCTTAACCCATGACTTTCTGCGCTTTGGATTGTCATAATGGATCCACTTTTCGTCACCGGTAACAATCCGATGCAAAAAACCTTTTCTTTTCTGCCGTTGAAGCAGCAGTTCGCACGTGAGAAAACGTCTCTCAATATCCCTTGGTTTCAATTCATATGGGACCCAATGTCCTTCCTTCTGGATTATGCCCAAACTTTTAAGACGTTTTCCTATTGTTGAGAAGTCAACTTCCAATGACGTAGATAATTCTTTAAGTGTTTGACATGAGTTTTCATTGAGCAGTGCCTGCAAATCGTTATCTTCAAATTTTTTCGGCTGACCAGGTCGCTCCTTGTCATCCAAGTCGAAATCACCAGCTTTAAAACGTGCAAACCACTTCCTACACGTTTGCTCAGCCAGAGCATGTTCACTATACACATCCACTAAAATACGATGAGCTTCAGCTGCACTTTTGTTCATATTAAAGTAATGAAGCAAAACTCCCCGCAAAAACACTTTATCTGGCACAAATTTTGACATATTCAATGAATTATACAGTATTGTTATTTATGATTTCAAGAAAGGTTATGTACGGCAAATGACGTCCTATGATAGATGTTTACAATGTATACAGAACTATAGGTAACAACGAAATAGTGTACTGCTTGTGCCATCTCTTGTAAAACGCTACGAATTAATTCCAACACCTAATAGATACATCGAAATACACGGTTTTTGATAGATTGAAATCTGGGGGTCGATTGTGTAATTTGAAATGAGTTAAAAATTACAAAAGTGAGAAAATTCACTAGAATATTTATAATTTCATTAGTCAACACCTAAAATTGCTCACTCCTGCAACCCTCACCTTGTTTTAAGTTATCGCTATTGCCGCGTATTATGTCTGAGACTTAACTTCAAAGAATAAAAAATTAATAGTTACGGACAAAATATAACTTAAAAAACACTAATAGTCTTACTTAATAGTCTAAAATGTTTAAAATACTTAAAAACTTAATAGTCTAAAATGTTAAAATTAAATAAACTAAGTTAAGTTAAAATTAATTAATCTTTTAACTTTTTAATTTAACTTTTATCTTTTTAACTTAGCTCTACCCAACCCTGGAGTTCAGGTGTGTATAGGATATTGATCAATGCTTTTTTTATAACGTTTTTCTCTTGCTGCACTATCGCCCACTAGTGCAACATTCAGACAATGTATCGTGTTTCCATGGTTGGTGGTACGCAAACTCATTCGGTATACCGTGTTTCCATAGCTATGGTATAGTGTAAATTTTATGCACGAAGGGATTTTGCTACATCGTCTCAAAGGAACGGTGTAGAACCAGTATGACATTTAAAATTTGAAAATGGAAGTCAAGTCGGAATAGGATTTTAACGCAATAAATGTAGTGTACACTATGATATGCACCACTCTAGTGTAGTGTAGCTGAGTGTAACGCTTACACGCAACTGATGCGGTGCGAGATTGCATCAGTGTATCCCAAGAGAAAACGCTATTAGTGTTATTAGCAATACTTCTATTTGTTTGCTGCCCATCGCTCCTACCGACACGCTTTCATTATTGGCTACAACTACTGCATTAGTAAACGGAATTTTTGATAACAACACATCACATGGCTTGTTAGACATATGTGTAGATGCACTTGAATTTACGTACCAGTCTGTTGTATTTGCATTACTTACTTTGAGAGTCGTAAAAAAATGTAGAGTTTGCTGCGGTGTTTGCCGACTTCGGTTTCTGTGTAACTGATTTCGTCTATTGCGTCGGTCTATAATTTTGTCTACTTACGTCTACTGTGACGTCTCTCGCTAAATGACTATATTTGCTGCAATTATAGCATCTCGGTCCTTTTGAAATATTCATGCCCTTCTGGGGATCTCTTCGTTTTACTTGTAACTGACTACTGCATCACCTCTTGTAATAATTTCGTTTTTATCGAAACTTTTGTAATAGGTGTGTTCGAGTTCTCGATACCCATTATCATAGGTTTGTATTTATCTGGTGAGCAGGTTTGTATTTATCTCGCAAATAGGAATGTACCAATCCATTCCTCTTTAACCTTAAATTTCCGTTCAATTTGTATGATATGGAGACAAAATTTTAGTAACGTATTCTTCTACTGATGAGCAATTTTTTAAATGTGTCATTACGACTGCTCGTAGGAGGTTTTTCTCGACAATCCCGATTCTTTATAGATTTCTTTCAAGTTGTCCTAAGCTTCTTTCGCAGTCATCGTATATTGTACGTACATGTAGATTGACGAGTCGACAGATAGAATTATTTTAATTCTCGCTCATCTCAACTTTGCCGCATTCTGTTTGGTTCCTGTCATGCATTATCATAAATCCTGTTTGAGGTACGTTTGCATAACAGATCGATCAATTTTTCGATGACAATGCGCTGCATTAATAACTAGTGTTATTCTGTGCCATGATTATTTTGCACACATTGAGTTTAATGATTCATATCAATATCACTACGAATCCTTTTTTTCGCACTACTGTTACTTATTCTCGGGCAACGATATCTAGGCCCATAATCTGTGGTTCGGGGCGGTGTTTCTTCAATAATAAATGGCAATGATGATCTTGATCTCTTTTATTATACAAAGTGGAAGCGTACAAAAAGAATTGTAGCAGAACCGGAAATGAATACGAACATGAAAAACGTGTCACGAACTAACTAAAAAAAACGTAGACAGACCATCAATCTCAAAAATATATATGGCGCGAAAAAATACTACCAACATAAGAGAAATAAAAATAATTCAAGAGTCCGTTTCCTTGCGAATAGGCTCAATTTAAGCGATACGAATTCTAACTTTCAAATAATAATATCAGTCTCTATGAGAACTCGTTCACATATAAATTAAATAAAATTGTTAGAGAATACAATTTATTGCCTTTTTTGTAACTAAGAAACTACATCGCGTTTATTTCGTTGTTATGTAATTAAAAAGATATAGATTAAACTTATATTATTCATTTCTATATTTATTTTGAAGTAAGTTTCATATCTCGGGAGAGCATTTAAGGAATAGCTAGAAGATGATGTAAGCGGTTTTTTTATCTTTGTCTAGTTTTTTGACTCTCTGGGATATTCCTGCCTGGCTTTTTTCATCGGTCGTTCATGTCGAATCTGAAGGAACGTTGTATCAAAAATTCAAATAAAAACTTTTTTATTTTCCTCTCAGTAAGTTGTTGAGTTCAGTTTCGGAAAACTCATCCTTGTAAAACGCTACGAATTAATTCCAACACCTAATATGATAGATTATGTTCAGATTTCACGTAAAAAAAAAACTGTACTGTTGAGTTACTATTAGTCGTTGTCGAAGTAAAAGTGCAAGTAACCTAAAAGTGAGAATGATGGATGAAACAGAGAAGTACAGAATTCCATTATTCGATGGAACCAATTTCGATAATTAGAATTTTCGCATTGAAACGCTTCTAAATGAAATGGATTTACTTGAATTTCTGGAAAGTTTATACACGGCGATTACAATTTAAACCAGGACACGACTGAGCAGCGGGAAAAGGAAGCACGTATCTAAGAGATACATACTTGCTTTTATTATCCAAGAGAAATAAGAAGCGCGACAGTAAGTGTAAATCCCACACAATTCAAAGAATTGTAGACAACTATCTTAAGTACGCCAAGGATAAGGAGATAACATTCGAACTGCATTACGACAGACATTTGAAAGAAGGTGCATTGCAAGTCAATTATTAATACGTAAGTATTATTATCTATTATCTATGAAGTTTGATGCAAAAAATGATACGTTAGCAAATCATTTAAAAATTTGATAAATTTTTAAAAATTTGATAAATTGATCAGAGATTTATAATTCATTGGTACCATTTTAAAAGAGACAGACATAGTGTGCCATCTTCTATTGCCGACAATGCCGTTCGAATACGACAACGTCACTACCATTGAAACTTTGCTATAAACAATCTTACTTTAGTAAACAATCTTACTTTTGTCAAGAATAGTGAATATCAAATCAAGAATGAATGACATGAAATCAAGGAATCAACTTTTACAACATTCGTATCATGACAGAGCTATAAAAAAGGAACAAAGTTTTAAAAATTAAAACTCATCCAAAGGAAACGAATCGTCGAGATTTCCTTATAGGTATAATTATTGGTGGCAAGCAAGGATATAAATATATTGAATATCGTAACAGGATTTATGATAATAAAAATTCTGACAGCAAAACTGCCAACGCAATTACAAGTTCTGAGGATCAAACGAACTCACAAAGCTATTGCTTTCTAGCAGCGACAAGAGACATTTCAGAGACACGTAAGATGGTTTTTGGATTCGGGTGCAACAGAATATTTGATTGACAGTAGTATTCCCTTAAAGAATGTAAAAAATCTAGATATACCTATAAAGATTAGAATAGCTAAAACAGTAGCTAACCAGATAGGAAAAATTCTTCTTCTTATATACGTCAGAGATGTATTAACAGTATTTAATCTTGAGATGAATTTGTTGTCCGTACGAAAACATGAAACGAATGGTTTTCAAGTTACATTTGAAAACGGCAGAGAAATAATTGTAAAAAATGACACTGTAATTGCAATAGTGTACAGAAATAAACTCGGAGCTATACGAATTAAGTTTTAGAAATTCTATCAATGCAAATCTAAGTACAAGAAATGAAGACGCAGCACTGTGGTATAAACCAATAGGATATATCAATTACAACGACTTGAAGAAAGCTTGAACTAAATCTCAAAAACAGACTACAGGAATCAATAGCAGTTTGTCATCCTTACCTATGAATCTGTATTGAAAGAAAACAAACACAAAAGCCGTATGATCATGTACATCGAAAAGAAAAACTGCAATTGGTGCACAGCGATTTGATAGGATCCGTTACATCTGAATCAGTGATGGAAAAAAATATATACTTATCTTAATAGATAACTACAGTCATTTCTCCAGCTACATCTTAGATCAAAAACAGAAGTTTTGCGATATCTCAAAATCTTCTCCATCTTTGTATGAAGCAATGGCCACCGCACATTTCAACACAAAAATAAGTCATTTTCGTTGTGACAATAGTAGAGAATACTTATCGATAGAATGAAGGATTTTTTGAGCAAAAAGGATACAATACGAGTGCACTATGAGATATTCACCGCAACGGCGTCGCCGAGAGAATGAATCAGATCATTCTAGAAAAGGCAAAATGCATACTGTTAAATTATAAACTCGGGAAGATTTTTTAGTCAAATGCTGTACAAGCTGGTATATACGTAATAAATAGAAGTCTGACTACTGTCATAAACAGAAAGCTGCCGGTTACATTATGTTTCGATGATCTATCCTACATAAGAAAAATCAGAGTTTTTGGATACGTCATCTATTTGAAACCTCTTAAAGAACTCGTTTGAGGAAAGTTTGATTCAAATGTTACTTTATAGAGTACTGTCTAAATGGATATAAGTTCTGAAACCCCAAAGAGAATAAAATAATCCAGGGAAGAAACGTCATATTTGATGAAACGAGATTCACATTCAATGGGTCGATTACTAGTGACTGGACTCATCAAGCTGAGGAGTAGCATTTATTTACAGAAAAGATTGCGAAATCATGGATTCAATAGAATTCGAGCTCAATAAGCAATGAGAAAGATAGTCAAGAAATTGATGAGATCAAATTACAATTTGATGAATCTGAAAATAAAAGATCTGAGAATATATCTCTTCTAAGGCTATGGAGAAGCACGAGATACAAATTAAAATCGAAATACCTGGAAAACTATGCGATTCTGGCTCTACATGTGTAGATGATATACTAGAAATCTTTGAAGAGATTGATGTTCGAGAAAATAAAGATGAATGATATAAAGCTTTGGTGAAGAAATTAGAGGTGTGCGAATCAAGCTTTTGCAAAGTGGAATCGAATGGAATATATATATAACAACATGTTCTATAACTACATCAATCTATAATAACATGTTCGAAAATGAATCGAATCAAATTTGAAATCTTTACGCTGAATCGAATCAAATCGAATCCTTTTGATTCAAAAACGAATCGAATTAAATCAAATTTTTACATACTGACATTATCTAAAAAAATTAAAAGCTAAAAAAATTTTGAATGTACAAGTGTAAAAAATTAAAAAATTAATACGAGGGCAAGTCAATAAGTTTTTAGAGAAACATAGTAAAACAAATTTTTTTTTATCGATTCATTTTTATTTCTTAACATAGTCTCCTTTCAGCTCGATACACTTGATCCAATGATTCTCCAACTTTTTCAAACCATCCGAATAATATGATTTGTCCAACTCTTCAAAATAAGCCTCTGTTTCGGTGATGAGCCGCTCTCTGGTGGTGAATCTCTTTTCTCCGAACCATTTCTTCAGATTTGGAAACAGGAAATAGTCGCAGGGGGCTAAATTTGGCGAATATGCTGGATGGGGAAGCAATTCGTAGTGGAATTCGTTTGATCATCGGTGTCGGACACGTGTGAACCCGTGCATTGTTTTGATGGAAGAGCACTTTCTTCTTCGCCAAATGGGGACGTTTTTTCTTTAAAATGTTGTTGAAACGGTCCAATAGGGCTGCGTAGTAATCGCCATTGCTTCGACGGAAAGTAATTAATATGAATTATATCACGTGCATCCCAAAAAACTGTGGCCGACTTCATGGTCTTCGCCTTCTTCGGAGCTGATTCATTCGGTGAAGTTGTTTTGACTGTTCCTTTGTCTTGGGTGTGAAGTAATGGATCCATGTTTCGTCCACAGTAATGAATCGACGCAGAAGTTCATCTGGATTATGTTGAAACATCTCCAAACATTGTTTTGAAATCGTCACACGGTCGCGCTTATGATCCACAGTAAGCAAACGCGATCATCACATCCATCTTGCCGATAGCTTTTTCATACACAATTGTTCGTGCAAAATTGAAATCATGTGATATGCCTGTTGGCCTCAACAAGCTCGCGCACTTTCATTCGTCGATCAGTCAAAATAATATCGTGGACTTTATCGATGATTTCTAGCAGCCTCAATTGGACATCCCGAACGAGGTGCATCACATGTGGATGTACGACTATGTTTAAATTCATTTACCCAATTGTATACAGTCGCAAACGCTAGTGCAGATGTGCTATGAACATTATCCAACTCAGCTTTGATTTCTTTCGGCGTTAAACCTTTTATATGTAGATGTTTGATCACTGCATGAAACTCGTTTTTTCCATTTTGCAAAAAGTACAAAGATTCACTTTAATCGTCTATAGAAATGAAACCGCGATGAATTCCACTCAGAATTTGACAGTAATCAGCTGCTACTTGTCGAAAAGTAATGTGACATGACACTGCGAGTGCTCTCTGACAAATTTTCTAAGAACTTATTGACTTGCCCTCGTATGTTATAAATGTATTAAAAACAATATTTTTTGGTAATATCTATATGTTGAAAATGACTTATTTTTATGTTTATCTAAAAAGATCTGTACTGTCATTGAAAATATTTCATAGTTTATTTTTTTTTAAATTAGTTTGTAAAATCAATTTCCCTCTCATTCTCTCTCCCATTACAGAATGAAAAGAGATGGAAATGGCTATCTTCCATGGTCCTTCTCTCTTACTTTTACCAACCATTTTAACACATGGATCGCGCAGTTCATTCTCTATATCTTGGTGTATATCGAAACACGGCCATACTACACAGCATATCAGAAAGATGAAAACATCTAATAGAGTCCAATGATAACTGACGCGATGAATAAGTCCACGCTCATGCACGAAGATTGATATGCGCCGATACAAGATTGGTGATAGGAGATGCAGGGAAGAGAGAGAGAGAGAGAGAGAGAGAGAGAGAGAGAGCAAGAGGCGAGTGATTCAAAATCGAACCATTAATAATTCGAAATTTCGAACTTATCAGGTTAACTTTCGAACTTTCAGATCCGAAAACAAATCCACTGTGATTCGATTCGATTCGATTCGAATTTGAACTAATTTGCACACCTCTAGAAGAAATAAATGCTTTAACAGAACGACATCTGAGATTTGACATCTCTTTTTTCAGAAAAAAAATGAGACAATAAATGGATTTTTGTCAAAAGAGATATCGACAATATAGAGAGATATAAGGCCCGACTGTTAATCAAAGGCTCCACAAAAGAAGGATTTCGATTATGATGAAACTTATGCTCCTCTCGCACGATTAATTACGTTAAGAACCTTACTAGCTGTGATAATAGAAAAGGATCTCGTTACTTATAATATGGATGCATGGAGAATTTCAGGAGGAAGATTCCTGAAGGTTTTCAAAGTAAAATGGGTCAAATCTGCAAGTTCAAGAAAGCATTCTACGAGCTCAAACATGCTCCTAGAGCGTGGAATAAGACTATTCATATCTTTTTAATAAGTTTAAGATTTAGTAGGTCTGAAGTAGATAGATGCCTATACATACTGAGGTTGTCGGAAATAGAAATATATTTACTTCTTGTTGAAGACATAATTACAGCGGGAAACAACAGGAAGAAAATAGAACAAATCAAGAAAACATTAGTATAAAATTTCATGAGAGATTTAGGTAAATTAACCTTATTTCTTGGCATAAGCATAAAATGAAAAAAAGGAGAAATATTCTTAAGTCAATATACGTAGGCTGAAGAGGCTATTGAAATATTTCAACATGAGAGAATGCAAAGTTAATATATCTACGAATATATCTGGCAGCTTGGACAGTAGAGAGCAGATAACTGAACGACTCAAAACTCTATAGAGAATTTAATAGGTTATCTCGTGTTTGTTATGACGACTTTACATAAGCTACGCCGCAAACTATTTCAGTCGGGCAATCGAATAGCTCACTGCTCAGTGCGATTGACTCGCAATCTGTGGATCCGAGTTCGATCCGACCTGTACTCCGCATACGCGATTTTTTACGTTCGCCGTTCAGATTCGACGTTAAATTGTAGGTCCCCTTGAGTGTTGACAAACTCTAAAGAATAAGAATGCAATTACTATAAAATGCAAAAATATAAGCGAATCTCTGTCCCCGAAGAAGCTCTAAAGCTAAAATTGATATGCACGGTAATGTGATCCAATAACAGGGTCGGAAAACCAAATAGGGGAATATACCAAGACCATTTCAGTCGATATCAACATGAGCAGACAGAGGCTCGCTGGAAAGGTCTTTAATATCTATTAAATGTTGAGCTATATGTTATAGGAAAGGAGATATTGAACACATTGTTTTGTGGATGCTGATTTCGAAAATGAAAATGACAGGAAATCTACATCTGGAATTTTAATGAAGGTTTATGGAAATTCCTGTAGATCAGTCTTGTGATCCTGTAGATCACAAGAAGGCAACTATCAGTAGCCACTTTATCCATAGAAGCTGAATATATAGCCTTGGCGACTACAGAATTGGTTTGGTTATACAGGGTATCCTATTTTAAATGATCCAGCTCAATATCTCGAAAACTAAACCCAGTAAACAAAAATATTTCAGACAAAAATTGTTTGACTTGAAAGGGGACATAAGATGATATTGATTTAACCTTAGATAGTCCTCTGAAGGTCACGTGAAGATCGACTTCAATTTTTTAAATGGAACCCCCTATTTCTCATTACATATTCTTGTAGCTCATTTCGAAAGCTTTCCAAAACACTATAACTAAGTTACTTTTCGTTAAACACTTATTAAGTTATAAGGTTGAAAGTTGCAATACAGTGGATTGTCATTTGAATAACCATTGCTACATACATAATCTAACAATTATAACCTAAAAATTTATAGATATAAAATTAAAAAATTAGGATAATGGAATTGAATTGTACTTGTTAACTCGAATATATTTTGTGGGAAAATTCGAGTTACAACTCTGATTTCAATTTGACTATTCAAAATCAGTGATCTAAAACAATGATTTCAGATTAAACATATTTGTTTTGAAATTATGACTTAACCATCTTTTTTTTCTCCTAGAGCACTCATCTATCATAACATAATTGGTTATCTCAACATTCACGCTGACAGTGCGCTCCTTTGCATTCTGACCGCAATCTCGACCGACGGCACAACTTTATCGCTTCTCGATGATCGCAATTCGACAGCCAATGATATTTAAAGTCAATAGCTACTCACTGAATTACCACGAATCAATCTTAATTTAAGTTGAGCACCAGGCACGAGTGAGCGTGGCGCTCTTTGTTATTCTGCTAAATCTTGACTAATTATTCTCAATCTTTCTTTAATGCGACGGACGACAACTAACTGCTCAGTCCCGCATGGACAGTGGAGGTGATTTGGAGCGGGAGTGAATCGGAAGGCGCAAGAATCCAGATAAGAACTACTTCCTTTTTATAATAAGAAAATAACAAACATATATTTGATATTGGTAACGGAAACAATTACAAGAATCTATTCAAATACGCAGCTCCACGCGGTACAATAACTCGTCTCAGTGTGATTATGAATTCGTTATAAGCGGAAGTTATCGAGTCGCATAACACAAAAGAACGGCAACAGGCAATTATCGCGAGCGTTATCACAAATTCATCAGTCGATCAAAATTTACAGCAACAATCGCGGTTTTCCGCCAGACGTCGTACAATGATTTTCTCTACTGTACACGAAATGTGACTCAAACGCGGCGTACAATTCAAGTTGGCGAATTAACATACATTACTCTAACGAGACGCGGTGACACCGCTGTGGCGAGAGGGCAGCAAGCTTTACGCGAACTGAATATAAAAATCTATGTAATTCGAGCGAACGGCAAGTGACAACTTAATTAATTACTCGTGGTAGTCCCCTGTACGGCCCGCAGTCTTTCGGTAGTTCAAATTCAGCACATGCTATTCGCTCATTATCGGGGATCGACGGCTTTATAGAATTCCTACGCTTGTCTCACCGGCGACTTCATATCCTTCATATCCTTCCGTTAGCTCCTTCCGTTCGATTCTCTCTAAGATTCGATAGCACTTTGCACAGATCCTCTCTGTGTCGTGAATCTTGCGTCCTTTAACAACTGCCCATGGCTCGTGCCACAACGCGAGTGATTTCGGCGGGGGATGCACAGGCTGCGCTGCTTATCGAGAACGACACCTCCCGGCGCTTGATTGGCTGATAACGGCGCCGTGCGACTCCACGAATCGCGTGGGCCCGTGGCAACAACGTAGCTTTCCGCGACTTAGCGCGGAATCCGAATTTCGCCCGGGTAGTCTTCTCGCCCAGGACTCCTGTCTCGCACAGAGTTCTCCCGACTTTAGGCGATTCTTTTAGTTTGAGTCCAAATCCACCATGGTCTTCTCGGCGGACGTTCTAACTGGTTGTCCTTTTGAGAAACTATCTCATCCGTCTCGGTATCCTCCATTTCCTCTGTAAAAACAGGAGCGGCACTAAAAGGATGCAAATAACAGTGTAGGCAGCAAATTAGAAAGAGCAATACGACCTGCGTGCTCCCGCCATTAGCGTAATCCGGAGCCTTCTTGGCAATGGTCTTCTTCGGCGGTTCTATTCGGCGATCCTTTTCTTTGCTGGCAACCGGATGAGACAGCTTCAACACAATCAACGCACACAGCTACCGATCCTGGCAACGATTCTCGCAGAAAAATAATGCAAACAAAAACAAAAAAAAAATACAGAAGAAAATAAATAAAAATAAATTTAAGGTGGCGCCTGAACGATAGCGTCCGCACGCTTGTTGTACGTCCTCACGAATCGGGTGGACCCACTCGGCTTATCTGTGGCAAAGTGATGGACATGAAAAACGTCACATCACAACTCCCTCTTCCCCGGAAAGGACCGAGGAAGTCTCACAAGCGTCGTCAGCCGCTTTTCCCCAACAATTTACTCTGAAATGGTCGGAAAGACGGGTTCCCCCTCTTAGCAGACTTCGTCTTCTCTTTCTTGGTGGCCGTGTTCGGACACCAATATACGGGTAGGAACAAAATGAGAAAAAAGAGGAAACAACCGCAAAATATACAAAATTTCCTCGAACAGTTTGCCCTCGGAACCGACCAGGTTTCTCTCACCCTCCAACAAATTGCATAATCGTTCGTAGCTTCAAATTTTTTGCTTGACCACCCTTCACGCCACTACCACCGCTAGCCCACGACTTAACTCTCGCCATACTTATCAAGGACGTAACACCAAGGACAATGGCACCTACGGCGTCCCCTCCCTCCAACGACGTCCCGTCTACTTTTCTAATGAGCAAACGAAAGGAGGGAGTGGAACTATTAAGTTCATAAATCTAAATGAGATTTCCTTTTATTTATGGCCTTCTACTTTCCTGTTAGTTGGCAGCGGTAGCCTGAGTTGGTCGGTAGTTCCTTCACTCCATCCTTCGGCGGTCGTGTCCCTTCATGGGGTGATAGAGACCGAGCTCCTCCCACTCATCGTGGCAGCGGGGACAGGACTTTAGCGTGACCTTCTTCTTCTTCTTTTTCTTCTTTCTTTTTCTAATTCCCCCGTATGGATTTCCAACCCTATGATTGGGTCATAGTACCGTGCGCAGGATGGATCTGGTGATCCAGCATAAGAATCTCTTTGGGGACAGACTCTGCTTAAAAGTTACTATTCAATATAAGGTTTGCCAACATAATCTCAGAGGTCTTCAAATGGATCTTTGTGATTACAAAGACAGAGACTCCAGGTGTCACCTCATTCAATATGCAGATCAACTGCAACTGAGCGTCACAGGTGCAAGCCCGTGTACAAAAAACGAATACAGTTAAAATTTATTAAAATTATTAAAATTACATTTATTCATGAAAATTGATAGCTCTAATGTTTGACAAAGAAATAACATGAGCTACCTAAATAAAGGAGGGGAAATTCCAATTTCATAAACTGAATCAAATCATGTCTAAATTCAGGGCTGATTTTTTGGGCTAAACCTGAAGGCAAGCTCAAAAAATCGGAGATCGGCAGCTTTACAGAAATCGCTTGTCTCACCGGTGACCCCTTCACGTCCTTCCATTAGCTCCTTCCATTCGATTCTCTCTAAGATTCGGCACTTTACACAGATCCTCTCTGTGTCGTGGATCCTTTAACAACTGCCCACGGCTTGTACCACAACGCGAGTGATTTCGATGGGGGATGCAAGGCTACGCTGCTTATCGGGAACGAGATCTCCCGGCGCCTGATTGGCTGATAGCGGCGCCGCGCGACCTCACGAATTGCGTGGGCCCGTGGCAGCGACGTAGCTTCCCGCGACGGAATCCGAATTTCGCCCGGATAGTCTTCTCGCCCGAGACCTCTTTCTTGTCTTGCACAGAGCTTTTCCGGCTCTAGGCGATTCCTTTGATTCGAGTCCGCCGTGGTCTTCTCGGCGGACGTTCTAGCTGCTTGAGAAGCTACCTCATCCTGATGTCTCGGCCTCCATTTTTTCTGTCCGATCTTATCTTAATCGGTCGATTAGTCCCGATTTTGCCTTATAATTTAACTAGTACTTAAAAATAACTTAGTTATAATGTTTTGGAGCTCTTGAGATGAGCTATAAGAATATGTAATAAGAAATAGAGGGTTCCATTTAAAAAATTGAAGGCGACCTTCACGTGATGTTCAGAGGACTAAGATCAAATCAATGACAGCATCTTATGTCCTTCTTCGAGTCAAATAACTTTTGTCTGAAACATTTTTGTGTACTGGGTGTAGTTTTCGAGATATTGGGCTGGATCATTTAAAATAGGATATCCCTAAAATAGGATATAATCTTTTATTTGATTCGGTATTTTAACTCCTGTGTCACTCATTGTATATAAAGTCAACCAATCAGTCATTTATTTTCTTGCTAAGTGGGAGCATAAACTGAAGCATATCGATGTCAAATATATCTTTTGTACAAGATCTCTACTAAAAAAGATTTATGAGGATTCAACATCAAAGGAACAAATAGCTGATGTGCTTACAAAATCATTACCTGAATCAAAAACTTAATAAAACTCCATTATTTGATTAACATAAGTATAATAAAAGATAAAAATAATAAATCAAACTATAGAAAGTACAAAAGTTAAACCGCTAGAATACAATATCATTACATGTTTCGACTTTATATTTAGGCCCTCTTCAAATGTATAAAAAATTATTTTATTTCCCGACGCAGTATAATACATTATTCAAAAGAAAGCGACTATTTCGTTACATAATCAGATGAAAGTTACAACAGAAAAAATGGAAAATTGCTCGTCAAACGATTGGTTGACCGATTACGAAAATTTCTCGTTGTTCTAGTGAAAATATAAAGAAAGACAGAAATAAATTATCAAAGTTATAAATTATCAAAACCTATGCGCAGGGGTTTTGATTTTTAAGATGGATTCTTTTCTCAACGCGTTCAATTCGTTTCATCCTCGTCTACAATTTACCATGGAAGTTTACTATGGGGAAAAATGATTAAATTGTCTAGATGTTTCTATCATTAAAGATAATCATTTGATGTTTGATTGGTATCATAAACCCACATTCTCAGGCAGATTTTTAAATTTTTTCTCTAACCATCCGATGTGATGATCCCAAAAGAAAGGCATAATTTTTAGTTTAGTGGACAGAATTCTATTGTTGTCGGATCCTGTTTTTCATGCAAAAAATATTACTCTTATCATAAATATTTTGATAGAAAATGATTTTCCGTTTAAGTTCATTTTTGATACCATTAATAATACGTATATAATCAAGGATATAACTCGAAAAAAGATATCTAGAACTAATAACTTAGAGAATACTAAAGAATTAATCCATCTTGATTCACCTTATATACCGATGCCTTATATACCGATTTTAACAGAAAAATTCGAACAATTCAATAAAAATAATATCAAGGTCTCTTATTACAGTACAAACAAATTGAAGAAATTCTCAAAATACATAAAGATCCTTTGGACTCTTTCTCGAAGTCTAATATTGTTTACAAGACAAACTGCAATGATTATGACTCATCTTACGTGGGAGAAAGCTGAAAACTTGGATTTCAGAACATCGAAATCATATACGCTGGAACACCAACTCTAAATCGGTAATAATAGATCATCGATCGCAATTGGATCATGATTTTGATTGGAATAATATTCAAATTTTGAATGAAACCGGTTACAATAAACGCCTTGCCTCAGAGATGCTTAATATTAAAAAACAGAGCAATAGTCTTAACTTACAGATGGACACAGAAGACATTCTTCACAAATCATACATTCCGATAATTAATAATGTTTGATTTTGCATTGCCAAGATTTATCGCTACAGTCGAATCCGTTGAAAACGTTAGACGTTTTTCGCTGCTTTTTATTTTATTTTATAAATTGAACGTTACACGCTTATAATGTGATATTAAATTCTTTTTCATTGCTTTTGACATTTGACGTTTTTTTATATAAGATTAACATGGTTTTTCTCAATTATCGGACTATAATGTGAGTTTTTAACAGAGAGACGTATTATGCTTGTACTAAATAAACCAATTTTTTAGGTTTTGATAACTTATAATGTTTCTTTATATTCTCTCTAGAACAACGAGAAACTTTTATAATCGGTCAACCAATCGTTTGACGAGTAATTTTCCGTTTTCTCTGTTTTAACTCTCATCTGATTATGTAACGAAACAATCGCTTTCTTTTAAATAATGTATTATACTGCGTCGGGAAATAAAATAATTTTTTGTACATTTGAAGAGGCCTAAATATAAAGTCGAAACATGTAATGTTATTGTATTCTAGCGGTTTAACTTTTGTACTTTCTATAGTTTGATTTATTATTTTTGTTTTTAATTATACTTATGTTAATCAAATAAGGGAGTTTTATTAAGTTTTTGACTCTTATTAGCCCTTTATATTTCGTTGGATTTTAAACATTAAAAGTTACTTCAAGTTTTTTATACCATTACCTGAACTACAATTTGTGGTTCTACGCTCCAGACTCGGACTTAAGGATCAGAAGACATAAAATTGCAACATAGAAGACATTAAATGGAGGAGGAATGTTAGAGAATACAATTAATTGTCTTTTTTATAACTAAGAAATTACATCGTGTTTATTTCGTTGTTATATAATTAAAAGGATATAGATTAGACTTATATTATTCACTTCTATATTTTTCTTTATTTTGAAGCAAGTTTCATATCTCGGGAGATTACATTTTAATTTAAGAAATAGTTAGAAGATGGCATAAACGGTTTTTTATCTGTGGCTGCTGTGCCCAATGTGGCGCCAAGCGCTAACTAACAGCGAAGGATTATTGGTGGGAAATCGTTAAGTTTGCAAATATAATAAATGTTACTCATTGATTCTGACTCATATGCCATAAGGTTTAATACGAGGGGTATCCAGAAAATAAGTTCCGTTTTTTTTTACAAATAAAGTTTTTATTGAAAAAATCTAAAATTTACATGGATAATACTTGACAACTTCTAGTCTTTTTCTACATAATTCCCGTCAATCTCAATACATTTTGTATATCTGGAAACAAGCTTCGAAATCCCTTCTGCATAGAAACTTCCCGCCAGTTCTTTAGTCCAGTTAGTTACAGCTGTCTGAACTTCCTCGTCGCTTTGGAAGCGTTTTCCGGCCAAGGACTCCTTCAGTTTCGTAAAAAGATGGTAGTCCGATGGTGCTAGATCCGGGCTATACGGTGGGTGGGTCAAAACATCCCAACTAAACTGATTCAAAAGTGCAGTTGTTGAAGCAGCGACGTGCGGCCGAGCATTGTCGTGAAGAAGGGACACACCTGCCGTCAACATCCCCCTTCTTTTGTTCTGAATGGCCCGACGCAGCTTTTTCAAAGTTTCACAATAGCGCTCCGCATTTATTGTTGCTCCTTGAGGCAAAAAATCAATCAGCAGAATTCCTTTTTGGTCCCAGAAGAGAGAAACCATGATTTTTTTGACGGACTTGACCACTTTGAACTTCTTTGCAGTTGGAGAATAGGTGTGCTTCCATTGCATTGACTGTCTTTTGTTTTCTGGTGTGTAATGGGCGACCCAGGTCTCGTCTCCAGTGACTATAGATTTAAGGAAGTCTTTTCAATTTTTGTCGTCAACTCATCCGTGATAAGGGAGGGTCTGCCTCTCCCACTTTCGTCTTCAAGCGAATGTCTTCCTGCCTTAAATTCTCGGACCCATCTCCGCACCATAGATTCACTCATCACACTCTCTCCATATACAGAAACAAGCTGTTTGTGAATATCAACCGATTTAAAATCTTGAGCAAAAAGAAACTGAATGATGCCGCACAAAACAACTCGAGAAGGAATCGGAATGGAGGTGGCGGGACGCGAAGTGGAGGACTCCATTTTGATAACCTCTCCTGACCGTGTTTCACGAGCTACTGACGCCGAACACCGCTCATTCTATTCGGTAGCTTCCCCTCTTCAATGCTGTGTTGCCAGCTCGCTCATACATCGACCTTACTAAACGTATAATACAAACGGAACTTATTTTCTGGATACCCCTCGTACAAACTCAAATGATTGTTTAGGACGTATAGATTACAAAAGTAGAGACGTGATTGCGTGCGTTACGGCTCGGATATCAGTATCGCATTTCTAGGTTTGAAACTAAGTAAGGTACGAGAAACTAAGAAAACTATCTACAATATAAGCATTTATCTGATGACGGTAGCAATTACCTAATGACATGAGCAGTAACCGATGTCGATCTCGCAATTAACATAAAGTGGTGATTAATCTTACCGAGCACTAAAATTTATCGCTGAGGATTACAAAAGATTCGCACGCAGAACGCCATGACACGAGAGAGGGGGGGAGGAGTGAGTGAGAGATGGGGAGAGAGGGGGGAGGAGAGCGTGGAGGGGAGAGGAAGATAGGAAGAGAGGAGTTGAGGAGAGAGAGGGGAACGGAGGGAGAGAGAGAAAGGAAAATCAGAAAAAAGAACTCAAGCGTCGCAACTAACGCTTGCACAACGCCACATATCTTCGTCTAGTTTTTCCACTCTCTGAGATGTTCCTCCCCGGCTTTTTTCATCGGTCGTTCATGTCGAATCTGAGGGAATGTTGTATCAAAAGTTCAAATAAAAATCTTTTTAATTTCTACTCAGTAAGTTGTTAAGTTTAGTTCCGAAATCTACCTAAATTGTAACAAAATTAAATTTAATTTTGCGTATAAAATGATAAGATTAGAACTAAAATGACGCATACAAACATTTAGAGTATGTGAGATCGGAATTGTTTATTTTTTGTAAAAACATCTCATAACATTTACTTGTCACAATAGAATCAGCATTCTTCACTCGTGAAGAGAGGAATATGAATCATCTGATCGATAAGAATCATCTAGATAAATAGAAAAATTAAATAAATTATTATAAGAGCAAAGGACTCTTAATTAAACAATAATATTAAGAGTGTACAGCACTTAAGAATCAAATATAACGAAAAAATTATTTTAAAAACTCAAACGAGAAGTATATTTAAATAGGCAGAAAAAGACAAGAATTAATGAACACAAGAATCATATTCGGTAGAATACATCTACTCGATTAGTGATAATGGAACATAGGTTGACATGATTATGACTTTAATTGAGACAATATCAAAATTTTAAATGAAGAATCTTGTTATAGTAAGCGTTTAATCTCAGAAATGTTAAACATTAAAATACAAAGAAACAGTCTAAATTTACAAACAGATAATGAATAATTTAATAATTGACGAACATCTTCTCGACATGCTAAATTTAAATATATGGCCAATTAGATTAGCTATTTTACAAGAGTGCCACTTTTGTTCGATTTTTTTTTCGTTTTCTTTTAATTTATTTCTAACTTGATTTTTTCACCAGAACATCGGGAAATTTTAAACAACCGATCGTCCAGCCGTTTTGCGAGTAATTTCCGTCTTTCTACAAAACATCTCTCTGGTCTTCATTAACATGTTCATAATGTTATCTATTTCTTTGATTGCGTTTAACCAATTTAACATCATCTGTTCATATACGACTTTCACATCTGAAGATGACTCAATCGTGAGACTGAAACATGTCATGTAATATATATGTATATACCGAAAAATATGTATATAACGAAAAAATTGTTTTAAAACATAAAAACTCAAACGAGAAGTATATTTAATATAATATTCTATAAATAATTAAAAGTTTTATATATATATATATATATATATAAAACTTTTAATTATTTATAGAATATTATATTAAATATACTTCTCGTTTGAGTTTTTATGTTTTAAAACAATTTTTTCGTTATATTTGACTCTTAAATGTCCTGTACACTCTTGATATTGTTAGAAAAATTGATTTGTTATCTACAGAAATGTTAAACAACAGAAAAAGCGGAAAATCAAACCAATTAAATACTTCACAAAATTATTAAAAGATAATGTAAACTCTTAGGTTCCTAATGTCATTAGCGAGATTTATTGCAATAAGAGTACATCAATATCGTCAGAAAAAGTATACCAAATTTGCAACTCCTTCGGAGTTTCGTTCGGAAACGACGCCAGACAATATATGTCATGTGGGTGCGTCACCAAAATCCGGACAAATTTCAATTCAAATTTTCCGCTATACTGTGCCTCCGCCAGAGATTGTTATTGGCGTCCAAGAAAGCCTGATGTTTCTAATAAACAGTCATATTCTCAAAATGGCCGCGATGTTGAAACCAAGTGCGGAGTATAATCGAAGAGCTGCGATCATTGAAGACCTTCGTGCCGGGCGCTCAGCAACGAAAATAATTCGGTTTTTTGGATACCCGAGATCCACTGTTTATGACGTTGTGGCAAAATATACGGCTTTAGAACAGTCCAACGAAGGTTCCGATATGCCAGCGAGGAAGAGTCACTCGAAAGAACGCAGGGTTCCTGCAGTCGTTGAAAGGGCTCAAACGCTGATTTCGGATGACCCAAGGCAATCGTTGCGAAAATTAGCATCGATTGTTGATGTAAGCGAGCCAACAATGCGTCGAATTGCCTTCGATACAAATCATACATATTAAAGAGGCTCTCTGAGGCTGCCACGACAAGGAATTGTTCGATTTGTCCGGATTTTGGTGACGCACCCTGTATATATAGGAATTGGTTCATAAAAGACAAGATTAATATTCTTGATTAAATTATTAATGCAATTAGGTGATTATTCCAACTTTCTTCTCAATATTCTATTAACAAAGAAAGATCCATTATACAATTGATAAAAAGTGTCAGAAACAATATTTTTAAATTTGTAACACAAACTTATGTATTTTACTAAAAAAAATTAGTAATTTTATTAGAAATGAAGTGATCTCTATTATTAGCAAACTAGATCAACCTGATATATTTAACAGGAATAACTGATTAATTAAAGAATAAATAATATCTAAAGAATGTTTTACTTTAAAATATCTCGAGGTTCTCTTTACCAGAGTTGACAAAGGTATTACGGTTACACTTAATATAAACGACTATAATTTAAAAATGGAACGTATGCTTTCTGTTGACATCTATATAATAGTAAAAAAAGATCCGTTAAAAACTTTGGAAGTGGATACTTTCTTGAGGAGATGGAGGAGTAGAGGATATATAAACGAATACACTTACAGACGATCATATGTTCCCGATGGTATTCTACAGAGAGCCTATGCATTGCCGAAAATACGCAAAAAAATTGTCCAGTGAGGATTATGGATCTTCTTCTTCTTGAAGGCTTCAAGCTTGTTTTTCCACCTATTGTGCTTCTTTTGAAAATCCAGCTATCATTTTATTATTTAGGAGATCTCCTTGAAGGGCGTTTGGTGTGGGGCTTTCCGTCCCTAGTTATTTTCGCGATCCTATTGTCTTGCATCTTCGTGTGTTCATTCCATTCTTTTTTTCATTGTACTCCATTTCACCACGTATGTTATACATGTCTCTGATAATCGAGCTGCGAATCCTATGTCAAAGAGTATGTTCTGTGATGTTTCTTAGGATCTTCATTTCGACAGCCCTTACGATACTTTTAGTATCAGTGTTATCTGCTCTAGTTTCGGTCGCGTATGTTAGGATTGGTCGGACGCATGTTAGATCCATATTTTCCCTTCCTGTCTCATATGTTTGTTGTCCCTAATCTTTTAGACATCCTGCTACTCTTGCCGCTTTCTTTGTCTGAAGAACTTCAGATTTCCAATCCTGGCAGTAGGATATCTCAACCCCCCAAATATGTGAAAGTCATAATTTGTTCAACTGTTTGATCGTTAACAGTGAGTTTGCACTGGATTGGGTTTTTCATCACTACGAGGGATTTTTTTTTCTATACTAATATCTCCATGTTGTATCGGGACGAAATCAGGTAGAACTGATGTAATTGTTGAAGATCGTCCTCGCTCAGATATGAACAGGGCATCATCGGCATAACAGAGGATGGATATTGCACCTTTATTGATTTCAAATGTTCCTCTTTCTTCATCTTTTCTACAATTCTATCCATGACGAGATTAAATAGAAGGGGACTGAGAGAATTTCCTTGTCTTATTCCTGCTAAGATAGGGATTTCCTCCGTCAGGCTATTGTTGACAAAGATGTAGGTTGTGATGTTGCGGTTTAGAGCTCTGATGACACATACAATTTCCTCAGATTTGCCTTTTTCTTTTAATATTTGTGTAACGTCGTTCAGCCTTACCTTGTCGAATACCTTAGTTAGGTCGATGAAACACATGAAAGCCGATTTGTCGAATTCAATAGATTTTTCGATTATTTGGCGTACGATGAGAATGGTTTCTGTAGTGGACCTGTTTTTCCTAAAACCTTGTTGCTCTTCGCTTATAGATATTATCTCCGTGATGATGTTAGCCAGGATATTAGTGAAGAGTTTCATTGCTGTATTGAGCAAAGTTATTTTTCGGTAATTCTTTGATAGTCTTTTAAATATCGCTCTTTTAAATATCGGTAATGTGATGCTTTTCCTCCAGTTTAATAGTATATCCCCCGAGATGATGATCTTTTGATATAACTTTGCAAGTTCAGTATGAAGTTCCTCTTCTCCACACTTGATCATTTCATTATGGATGTTATCAATTCCTGAAGTCTTCTGTTCTTTAGAGTTTTAACAAATCTAGCTACCGTGTTTGGGTCGAGTTAGTACCCATTTCAGAATTTTTTTCTACTTGTACATTCTCTATCTCTTTCCTTGCATAGTCTCCTAGAGATTCTTTTCTTGTATAATCCTCTAATCCAACCATGTTTCTTTGAAAATCGTGTGTTTGCGCGTATTTAGTTTTCTTCTTTCTTTTCCGCAACACTTCCCACATCCTCCGCTAAGCTCCATAGAAATCGTGTTCCATACTTGCAGTGAAGGCCTTTCAATAGTTGTCTTTATTCTCTTTATCTCCATTTTAACTCGATTCTGCGTGTCTTTGTAGTTTTGGTATTCTTTCGTGCTTCTGTTGTTTAACTATCTTGATAAGCTTTTTTTTTCTTTGGTACATTTTTTTCACGTCGAGTGAGAACTATGACTTTTTTTGGTGTTCCGCGTTTTTATTGATTCTTCGTTTGTCTACTACCTCTTCCGCCGCCTCCATTATTTAATCTTTGTCCAATTGGTCTTAATGCCTTCCTCATTGTCAGTACCGTTTTGTTCTAGTTTTAACTTTAGCTAATTTGCGTATAGAATTTTCAGTTTGGTCCTGTATTGACTCGATGTTTAGTTTTTCGACGATTATAGGCTTTGGTTTTTTCTTTATTTACGGTGGCAAGGATTTTTCCGAGGAGCAATTGATGATCCGATCTTATATTCGTAGAGGAAAGAGTTCTTACATCAATAATCTGACTAGGGTGCACTGCTCTGTTCGAAATAATGAAGTCAAGCATGAAGTCAAGCATTTGCCCTCTTGTTAGAGACCCTCAAGTTACTTTATGTTATGATTTGTGGACAAAAAAAATGTTATTTATTCTTAGCTCATTGTGAGTGCAGAAGGCTATATTTCTTTATTATCATTGACTTGTGGCTCATTAAATCTTTGCATTACACCATTTACAACTGTGTTCTCGACTCTGACATTCAGATCTCCCATTATCAGTATTCTTTCTCCATCAGATATTTTGTCTATTTCTTTTTGTAAAATGTTACAGAAAGCCTCTGTTTCTTCTTTATTTTTTATTGGCATCAAGTGCCAATAGACGTTGACGAAGTGGATTCTCTCTTTGCTTAAGTTGATAACTAATTTGATAATTCTTTTATTTATATAACTGGTCTTCGATAATATGCTTTGTCCTTATCCGATCCGCTGTACTTGAGGATGTATCTGGGCAGGGATATATTTCCTTTCACTCTTTTCCTAGTCTCTGACAGCGCGCATATGTCTACCTCCTTCTTCCAATTTTAACAGGATTTCCTGCTCTCTTCCATTCTAGCTGTGGATATTCCAACTTTCGCATCTCAGGATGTTTCTTCTTCAGCTCCTCTTTTTTACATTATATATTATCTTATTTGTTTGTCCTATGTCTTGCCTGATTCGTTATTGTTGTATCCGTCCTATTCCAAGACATGTTGATCTGTGAGCATGCGGGATTTTTTACCAGAGGTAGCTTGTCTCCGAATCTTCTTCCTTTATCTGGATTTCGGATCGGCAGAGGCGATTTTCTCTGGCGGAAATTATGGCTAAACTTCCGAAAATGTCGTACCCCCGATTTTCATAAATTTTAGCAGAAACATTTTAAATGACGTCAAATGAATGTCCTTAAATTTTATCAACAATTTGGATTTTTACCAACAAGAAGATTTAATGTCAAAAACGTTTAAGTAAAGTTATATATCACCCGAATAGATTACCTTTACATAACTTACTTTAATTACTTCCGAAAGACTTTGATATTGACCTTGATCTCCAAGAAGATGGGGTACCCCACTTCGTGTCCCTAGACGGGAGGAATGGGGAGCGGTGAGATGAAATTCATTTTGTGTAAAAAGTCGGACGTCCCTGAAGCAGAGAAGGAGTTGAGATGGAATCGCTTCGAGTGAAAGTACATTTTTAGCAAGGGGAAAAGTGAGGTTAGAGTCGTTCTAGATAAAAGTCGCATGCTCCCAAGCAGTGAGACAGATGGGATGGGAGTCTCTTCGGGTGAAAGTCGTGCGCCACCAAGCAGGGAGGGAGGTAGAATGAGAGTCGCGCGACCATTAGTATCCGAAATGTGATTGAAATAGATTGAAAATTTTTAATATATTTCAATTCATTAAATTCTTAATCTATATATATATATATATATGAACAGAAAAGAATTGAACGTGGTAAAATTAAATCATTTTCTATTCATATATGGGAATAGAACATAATTCTTTTTTATGAATTTTAATGAATTCAAATGGATTCATTTTTTATGGAGTCAGATAGATTTAAATAGACTCAAATTCCAATCAGCTATAAAATTAATTATTCCAGTTTTATTGCTAAAATAAGTATTATACATCAAATTGGTACACCGTATTCTAAAATGTACACATGACGAAATTATAAAAAAAAATGTTACCTAAATTAGAGAATTAATTTTTATAATACTCTCGAACATCCATCTTGAAGCTGCATCATGTCTCATATGCTTAATCTCTATCGTAAAGGAACTGCTACTTCGATGATCCATAAACCTTGAATATTAAGGGATGTATTAGGTGCTTGAATTAATTCTTGCTGTTGACCTTGCTTAAAAAGATTCATGTCAGACGCTCAAAGAGTTATCAGAAACATTAAATGTCGATGAATCAACCGTTAGCAAACGTTTAAAAGCAATGGGAATGATTCAGAAGTTAGGAAACTGGGTTCCATATGAATTGAGAGAAAGAGACATTGCGAAACGTTTGTGAATTGCTGCTTCAAAGACAAAAACGGAAGTCGTTTTTGCATCGAATTGTGACTGACGATGAAAAATGAATTCGTTACGACAATCCTAAAAAATCATGCAAGAAATCATGGGTACGTCCCGACGAACCATCAACATCAATGCCAAAACAGAATATTCATGGAAAAAGGTCATGCTGTGCATTTGGTTGGATCAAATCGATATAGCGTACTATGAGCTGCTGCAACCTTTAATGTTGAACGCTATCGACTTCAATTACTTAATGTGAATCAAGGACTCAAAGAAAAACGTCTATAATACGCCAAAAGATGGCAAAGTTATTCTTTTTCATGGCAACACTAGATCACATGTTGCAGAACCAGTGAAAGAAGGCACTTGGATGGGATGTCTTACCCCATCCGCCCTATTCGCCAGACGTTACTCCTTCAGATTACCATTTATTTTGATCGATGGAGCATGTCTTTCTGAACACCACTTCAGTTATTTTGAAAATATCAAAAAATGGCTCGATAACTGGATCACCTCGAAAGAACTTGAATTTTTTTTACCGCGGAATCCATTTGTTACTCGAAAAGTGGGAAAAGGTTGTAGCTTTCGACAATATTGTGAATAAAATATCAGATATCTTTTTGATGATATAAACATGAGTTTTTTGTAGCAAAAAACAGAGAATTAATTGAAGCACTTAATACAACTGTGGCATATCTGCTGAATAGATATTATTAAAAAGATAATTCACGTATAGCTAAATCGTATTTCTTTTATGAACGCCTTGATAGATATTCTAACCTGTCTTTATTTCGCGAGATAAAGCGACGCTTTTTTTTCTGGCAAATTCTTTTATTTCCTACAAAAACGCACAATGAGCATAATTTTATCAATATTTAAGCTGAGAACCCATCACTAGGATTTATTTCCAAAAATATGAAATTATTTTTATTGAAATAAGAAAAACTTTGTTTCAATCTGTGTCATGAATTAAAATTAATTCACAACTTAAAAAATTTTTTTCGATTGAAAAGAATAAGACTTATTCGCTTTCAGTCTCATACTATGGACAAAAATGGATTTGAAGATTGCATTGGATTGAAAGTATAAGAATTATGTCATTTCAATCCTATATTGTGGATTAAAATGAATGGCTTATTTTTTTCGTAAAAGTTTTTTTTAATTGAAAGGAATAGGAATCCCGTAGTTTCAATTTCACGCCATGGATTAAAATGGATTCAAACATTGCTTATATTTGAATTAGATTGAATTGGATTCAAAAAATTAAAAAATTGGATTCAGCAATGACCAAACGAATCTATTTCAATATATTTCAATTTTTTTCGGATACTGGGCTCCAAATAAGGGGGAGGGGAGTCACTTCGGGTGAAAGTCGCGCGTCTCCAAGCAAGGGAGGAGATGGAAATGAGATTATTATTATATTTTCTTTTTGTATATTCATTCTTCCCAACTGCTATATAAACCGCGATAAACATGTAATATACTAGAAATTTATAAGTACACTGAAAAAAAAATTTGTTTAATGAACTAAACATTTAGTCGTTTGCAGATTTGTTTGATGCAACAAATTTTATTCAATCAAATTTAATCGCAGTCTGCTCAACAAACTGTTCAATGTTGGTTGACGGAAATGATTCAACTATTTTATTTGGTTGACGAGACTATTATCATTTAGTAGTCTTAAAAATAAATTAATTATCAGCGTTGTTATATTTATTTGGATAGTCTCACGGAGTCAACTAAATGCGTTTATATGAGACATATATATATATTAGGTGTACAAATAAGTTTCCGCCGTTTAATCAAAAATTAAGCATTTATTGTGAAAGAACGATACATAATGTTTCATTGATGTAAGTCAAAATGTAAGTGCAAGTTCTTTTTGCGTTTGGCACGAATCTTCATTCAATAATGCTTCCAATTCCGCGTCTTCATACACTTTCGGCCTTCCGCTACGTTCTTTGTCTTCGACGTCAAATTCACCGTTCTTAAATTTTTGAAACCATTCACGACAACTTCTCTCACTTAAGGCAGCCTCACCATATGCTTCTACAAGTAATCGATGAGCCTCAGCTGCAGATTTCTTCAAATTAAAGAAGTAAATCAAAAGTTCCCGCAAATGACGCTTATTCGGCACAAAACTCGGCATTTTCGCACAAAAAAAAATATGATGCTGATACAAAATCGCTAGTATTTCAAGATTATGTTGTTGACAGATGTCCAACTTTACGATATAATGTTTTACATCAGACAATTTTAACCATAGCTTGCTAGTAGCGCCGTGTTTTATATCGTTCTTTCACAATAAATGCTTAATTTGTGATAAAAATGGCGGAAACTTATTTGTACACCTAATATTATATGAGTTATATATGAGTTTATATTTATATGAGACATATATATATATATACCATATGTCTCATATAAATATAAACTCATATAATATGAACGGATTTAGTTGACTTCGTGAGATTATCCAAATAAATATACGTCCTGTCAATTAAAATAAAATTGAATCATTTTCGTTAACCAACATTGAACAATTTGATAAGCAGATTACAGTTAAGTTTAATTGAATAAAATATTGTTGCATTAACCATATATCTTGTTTGACTGATCTTATATTTGATGTTTGAATGATCTTATATTTTTGCGTGCACACGTGTTTTGTTACACTGAAAGAAAAGATTGGCTGTTGCAGCAAATTAGATGGTAAAATATGACATGGCATTTTTAATTGGTTGCAATAGCCAATTTTCGGCACATCGATTTTAGGCTCTCCAATTTTATTACCTATTTTAGTTGATATAGTTATGCAGGATCTAGAAAAGGCTGCACTTGAAAATGTTGGTATCAATTCAACAATCTTCCGATAGATGATATTATTTTGCGACACATAAGATGCGCCACATGAGATTTCGGCCCCTCAGGCTAAAAATATTATTTGCGATCCTGCGACATATTCATTACACTTTTATTTAGTTATCGTTTTCTTAATCGTTGTAATTACTTTATTCAGCCGAAATAGTATAATAGTGAGCGCCGACCATGAAGGAAGGAGCGGCATGAATTAGGGAGAAAAATCTGAAAATTAGATTAACTAATAACTTCAAAATGTTATTAAATAACAAGAAATTGATTCGATCTTTCAAAATTACATTAAATTTGTTGCTTCCATGCCAAATTCCAGTGTAATATAATCAATATTTCTATAGGAAATTTAATACAAATTCGTCAGGTAGTTCCAATTTCTGGAAAATCGAGCCCTCTCTTCCTCCCGACTCGCGAGCGCCATCGACTAGCGCCTATATAAACGCGGCGAAAACCGAACTCCGTGATAATTTTTTATTCAGCCGAATTTCTGTTCGGATCGGAACCTGTCGAAGAGCAGAAAATTTGAAATATGCCACAATATGATATAATTCTCAAGAAAAGAAACGAATGTCTCAGTTCTTTAATACTCTGTTTTTCCTAATACCCCAAGGGGCTGACCGCGCTTGTAGAAATTGCTCAGTTCTCTCTCTTTCCTTGAGTTGACTGTGCTTGTAGAAACTGCTCAGTTTTTCCTTTCTCAGAATTGATCGCGCTTATAGAAGCTGCTCAATTCTTCTTTTCAGTTACCCTTCACTCAATTCATATTAATTGTTAATTTTTTTCATTTAAATAATTGCAATTTTAATTCAAACTATCGCGTTGGTAAATAAAAATTGCTTTTCTATAGAATGACAAAGAGAGTAATCGTGCTGGTAGGCAAGTCCTTATATATCAGAGGCTAAAGGCCGCATGGGTTATAACTCGGAAGTCTCCCGCATCGCGCAAGAAGCTGATCGTCCAGCAACGCGTTGTGAGGGTCGACGCCACTGTCTCTTGTCGCCGGAACGCGGCTTATGACCATCTCACGTCAGGCCTTTAAGGCCTCTAAAATATCACGGTGATTCTCTCGAGTCGTCTCAAACGTCAATAACTGGACAATAACCCGCATGCCGGCAGGTTATCCTGTTAATAAAGATGTAAATTTTTATTTTGTGTTGTATTCACTTTTCTTTTAATCCACTCTTCTCTCCTTTCCTAGTGTTATGGAATGTGCTCGATGGTGAGCCGGGGACTTGACCAAATGCCTTATGAGATGTTCTCCTCAGTTGTGTGGACTGTATTAATGAATTGCAAAGAAACTGAGATCCTTTATTACAATGTGAGCTGAGCTTATATTGATCGCTGACTTTTACACGTACGCTGCACTCGCTCGCGCCATACATACACACCGCCAGCGCTACCAACTTCTTTCACCGCAATTATCGATACCTCAGCGCCACGTCAGCACCAGCCAACTAAACCTATTATTTCCTGAGCAGTTACTTGTGTCAAATGGGCCCATACAAGGGCAAATCAATAAGTACCCGTGTTTCAAGACAGGCGACGTTGCTGATGCAAGTTGGCATTATCATCGTGTACTATCATCTTTCAAACGACGCCATACAAAATTTTAGAGTGATTCATGCAATAGTCTTGATTTGATAGCAATTCGTAGTAAGTTTGATGTTTTCCAATACAATGAAAAAAGAGCAATATCGATCCATGATTCGTTTCTTATTTTTGGATGGAAAAACGTACGAAGAAATAAAAATGAATGAGTGCCGTCTACGGGAACTCTTCACCATCTATGATAACCGTCAGATATTGGTTCAACGAATTCAAACGTAGTCGTTCGTCTGTTTTTGATAAAGAGCGCCCAAGCCACCCGGCCACCCGTGATTACTGAGGAAATCATTGAAAAAGTGCACGACATGACTTTCGCTGATCGCCGAACGAAAGTGCATGAAGTAGCAGAGGCGTGTCGTACGGAATGGCATTCATATTTTGCATGATAACTTGGGAATGAAAAAGCTGTCGGCCCGATTGCTCATGATGGACAACAAGCGGATGCGGTTGCTACGAATTGCTGCCGCATCCACCGTACTCTTCGGATTTAGCCTCCTGTGACTTCTTGTTTCCAAACTTGAAAAAATGGCTCGGTGGAAATTCACGTCGAATGAGGTCATTGCCGAAACAGAGGCCTATTTTACAGAGTTCGACAAATCGTATTTTTCTGAGGAGTTAAAAAAATGGCAGAAACGTTGAGAAAAGTATATCCTCCTAAAAGGGGATTACGTTGAAAAATAAAAAAAATTTTTGTGAAAAGCTTGCGTCTTCATTACTAACACGGTATTTATTGATTTGCCCTCATAAATCCTATATACCTATCAAGTTATCATGTAACATCTAATATGAAACGGCTTGAATTGCTCGACTCTATGGTAAATTTCCTTATCAAACACAATTTGTCTGAACCAATTATTGTTTCTTAGAAGTATCAATCGAATTTAATGAATATTCTAAATTTTGAATAAATAATAATTAATTGTGCTCAGACAATATATTGATTTACAAAAATGTAATTTTAATATGACAGAATTCAAATAATTAATATTAATTCTCAATATATTTAATTTAATATTCTTAAGAAATCTTGTAGCATGCGATACGCCGACGTTTGAAGTTTCACGGTTTGCCGCTCGGCTTAAGACTCGCTTCCACTTTGATCATATCTCCCCTACTCTAATAAACAATCCCATTACTCTTCCAATCCCAGTCTCGCTCTCGGCAGTGACTCGGTGAATATAATTTTTCTATCTTCGCGCAATTTCAATTTTTGCGCATAGGAAAAAAAAAATTACTCCGCCGTAAAAATAGTCTTTTAACAGCGGATAACTATCAATATTCCTGTAAACTTCACGAAAATAAAATTTTCACAAATTGAACAGGAAATTGACAGCGTTACAAGGATATGTATTGCGATGACGGTCTAAATGACAACTGTCTGAATAAAAAATATATAAGTAATAAATTTACTTATTGCATCGAATATTACAAGATTTTAATTAATTTAACCAAATTTTACAAAATATTTCGAATTTTAGTTTCTCATATAATCATCAAAAAGCTCTGTAAGTTATCCAAATTAAATTTCTTATTGAAGCGGTTTAAGTAAAGTGCTTTTATTTACATTGGGATACATTTTTTGTATTCGCCGATAACTTGGATAATGAATTGTTTTTGATTTTTGTCGTAAGTTAATTTGTCACTGTATTTAGTAATTAGTTTGATACTTCATCTTTTCGCGGCGTCATTGACAACTCTCAATTTGTTTATTAATAAAGCCGAACTAATTTTTATCAGAATTCCATGCAGATACATCGATGTTAAGGAAGGTACTATCAATGCGGTATCTGAATGGAATTCTGATAAAAATTGCCGGTTTGCAATTTATAAAAAAATCTCTGAATGATAGATAAGAAAAGTAGATCATCCACTCTGACAGTGACGCCAATCTGGAAAAAAATGTCATTAAGTATGCTTGAGAAATTAATTTATAATGCCAAAATATGTAAAGTTATAATAAAAGCAAAAGGAGGATGCGAAAAAATTGTAAGTTTTCTAATCCATGACACAGATATTTTATTTATTTTATAGTTAAAAAACCAAATTATTGCAAACAATAAAAATTTTATTTTAGATCGTATATGTGAGAACATGATCGATAAACTGGAAGTCAATCGAAGCTGGAAATAATTCAATAATGCTTTAAATAATTCAATTAAAAGTGAATTATATGTATATAAGTTATTATATATATATATATATATATATATATATACATGCATAAATAATATATTTATAGTTATTCGAATTGCGCGCCGAATTGGTTTTCCGGATTTATAAACACAATTAAACTACTGCAATAATATCACAAATTAAATTAAATTGATAAGCAATTTTTAATAATTTAATGCTCAATCAGGCATATTAGAAAGATGTTAATGTGCTGAAAAATTATAATTAAATTTATTGCGAAAAACCTCGGCCGAGAACCTTGAACTTGAATCCTTTGTATTCCATACAAGCATCTCAAGCCTTTAGACTACCGAGACAAATTATTACAGTTGTATTAAACAAAAATTCAAAGAATGTGTTTTTATTTTATATTTAAGGATCTTTGGAAACTTATGAACAATATAATAGTGTATATATAATATGTATAAGCGCCGGAAGCGGCAATAAGCGAAAATAAGCATATTCGTCACCTGATGAAGATCGTTGCCTATAGATATCCGGGCTGCACGCTGTGGTGGTGTGTCTGTTGTTGGGTGCGGTGGTGCTCGTGGTCGGTCTCGTCCAACTCGTTCCGGGTGCAACGACCACCAACCACAGGTTGGCGTTACTGGTGGCAGGCGCTGCCCTACTTATACTTGGTAAGTCTTTTCTTAGATATGGAAAACCCTTCTTGCGTCACGTTAGCTTTTATCTTGATGTTATATATCATAAGACACGCTCTTGTAGAACAAGCGAAAATTTATAATATAAAATATAAGCGCGTTCCATATCGTGGATTGAAGAAATTAAATATTGCGTTCTCCTCAATGATTTTGTAGAGTTATGAAAATATTTCCAGCTTGTTCCATGCACCAATTTACCAACAATAGTCGAGAAATGAAGTAATTGTTTTTACGAATTACTATGTGCGTATGATTGCAATAATAAATTAAATCGATTTACATTAAATCGATTTAGATTAAGCAGAATATATTTATTTAGAGAAAGGACAGGAGATATATGGAGTTTTTCAATAAACTCGGATTTTCCGGTCAATCCTGAACTAATTTTCTCTTTAAAACTATCCGTTAGATGATTGTTAAAGTTCCCTGCTTAAGAAGTCCGATAGAATCAGATAGGAAAAAATTTTATTTGAATCGTGTTTTTGGTTCGTAAATTTCAGATTACTTATTTGAAATATCTAATAAATTTTCTATATTTCTCTATCCTTTTTTGTTATATAGCTTATACACAGTGCGACAAATATGTTCCCGGACAGGGCCTGAAAATCATAATTGAAACAACAAATATGCATATTTTTTGGTTTTATTATTCAAAATATTCTCCTCTGGCTTCAATACACTTGTTACAGCGATTCAATAGTGATTCAAATGCATGTTCTAGCTCAGTTTGCGGAATTGCCTCTAGTTCCTGTATAGAAGCTGATTGGATGGTCGGAATGTCATCAAAAAAGCGTCCTTTCAATTTCAATTTCAATTTTGGGAATAATGAGAAGTCGCAGGGGGCAAAATCATGTGAATACGGTGGATGGTTTAACATAGAGACACGATTTCCAAAGAAGAGCCAAACATTGACGGACAATCAATGAAGTGTGACTCGGTGCATTATCATGCAACAAAGAATCTTCTGGATCACGATATTCGGGGCGAATATGATGAATTCTGCCCATCAATCGCTTTAAAACTTCGAGATAATATGCACCAGTAATTGGTAAATTTCTACCTCAACCAAAATCTTGTTTAACATGAACTGTCATATCTTCGTTATATGTCAACCAAAATGAATGAAACTTTGACAGATGATAGCAAAATGTTCAACCTTTAAAATGCATGTTTGAACGCACAGATGTCGCCACTGGTTGCTGAGATGTGGTTCGTGACCGGGAACATATTTGTCGCTGTGTATATCGTATTTAATCAATTTCTATCTAGCCATATTTTATCAAAATCGATAATATTCTAGCCATATTTTATCCATATCGATAATATCGTGTTTTTGGTTCGTAAATTTTAGATTATTTACCTGATATATTTGATAGATTTTTTTATATTTCTCGTTTTTGTCGCATGGCTTAGATATCGTTTTTAATCAATTTTTATCTGGTCATGTTTTATCATAATTAATAATATTGTATTGTTTTAATCGTAATTTCATATTATTTTAAAAAAAAACTTTTTATAATAATTAAAATACAGTTAGGTGTACAAGTAAGTTTCCGCCGTTTGACAAAAGACGGCGCTACTAGCAAGCTATGGTTAAAATTGTCTGATGTAAAACATTATATCGTAAGATTGGACATCTGTCAATAACATAAAATACTTGAAATACTAGTGATTTTATATCAGCATTATATATTTTTTTTTGTGCGAAAATGCCGAGTTTTAAGCCGAATAAGCGTCATTTGCGGGAACTTTTGATTTACTTCTTTAATTTGAAGAAATCTGCAGCTGAGGCTCGATTGCTTGTAGAAGCATATGGTGAGGCTGCCTTAAGTGAGAGAAGTTGTCGTGAATGGTTTCAAAAATTTAAGAACGAACGGTGAATTTGACGTCGAAAACAAAACGTAGCGGAAGGCCGAAAGTGTACGAAGACACGGAATTGGAAGCATTATTGAATAAAGATTCGTGCCAAACGCAAAAAGAATTTGCACTTACATTAAGAGCGACTGAACAAGCAATTTCACATCGTTTGAAATCATTGGGAATGATTCAAAAGCAAGGGAATTGGGTTCCATATGAACTGAAGCCGAGAAACGTTGGACGCCAATTTTCCATATGTGAAATGCTGCTTATCAGGCATAAACGAAAGGGTTTTTTACATCGTATAGTTACTGGTGATGAAAAATGGATCCACTACGATAACCCAAAGAAGAGGAAATCATGGGGATCACCTGGCCATGCTTTAACATCGACAGCCGAATATTCATGGAAAAAAACTCATGTTGTGTATTTGATGGGATCAGCTTGGTGTCGTGTATTATGAGTTGCTCAAACCGAACGAAATCGTTACTGGGGCTCTCTACCGAACACAATTGATGAGATTGAGCCGAGCACTCAAGGAAAAACGCGCCCACTACTACT
>NW_011627008.1:363224-385640 GCF_000204515.1 Acromyrmex echinatior | reverse complement strand
AAGAGGGGAAAAAGTAGTGGCTAGCGATGGACAATACTTTCAATAAAACATTATGTATCGTTCTTTCACAATAAATGTTTAATTTTTGAAAAACGGCGGAAACTTATTTGTACACCTAATATTATTTTCTATTATTCTTTTGTAGAATTCATTTATATTTTCACATGCAATTTATTAATTACAATTATGCATCGGAAATTTACAATTTTTGAAAACGCATATTGGAATCCATGGGATTCGAACCTAAGACCTAGGGGATGATAGTCTAGCACTCTAACGTTGAGCTATAATCGCACATTTGTCTGGATATTTGAGCATGTAATAGTAAAGACATTTCTGGATTAAGTTACATAGATTCTTATAAACATTGTATCACGTTTATCATATACCTTAAGTATCGTTTTTAATCTCAAATCTTTAGATAATTTACCTTGATATAAATTTTCTATATTTCTCATTTTCATCATATAGTTTAATTATCGTTTAAACAATTTCTACCTAGTCACGTTTTATGAAAATTAATAACATCCTATCATGTTTTTGAATTGTAAATTTCAGATTATTTACCTAAAATATTTGATAGTTTCTATACTTCTGTATCATTTTTGTCAGCTCAGATATCGTTTTCAATCAATTTCTATCTGACCATGTTCTATCAAAATTAATAACATTCTTTCGTGTTTTTGCTTTGTAAATTTTAGAATCTGAAATTTAATCTTAAATTTTAGAATTTGAAATTTACGATTAAAGATATGATAGAATATTATTAATTTTGATAAAATACACGACTAAAATAATTGATTAAAACCGACATTTAAGTTGTATAATAAACACAATACAGAAATAAAGAAAATATGTCACGTACTTTAAACGAGTTAAGAAACGAGTCTGAAATTTACGATTCAAAAACATGATAGCATATTATTAATTTTAATACAACATGGCCAGATAGAAATAGATTCAAAACGACATCTAAGCTATATGATGAAAACGATACAGACAAATACAGAAAATTTATTTAATATAGTAGGTAAGTAATCTGAAATTTACGATTAAAAATGATATTTAAACTATATAATAAAAAAAAACGATATAATGTTTATAAGAAACTATATAATTTAATCCAGAATGTCCCTATATATGTTAGAATAAGATAGATTTTATGGAAAAATTATCTTATTCTACAGTTGGCAACATAATATGACATTTAGATTATTAAATAATTAATTACTTACCCCAGCACAGAAGATTGAAGCAATATTGCTGCAATGTTGCAATATTGCAGATTGCAATTAATATTGCAGAGATATTACAGAAATGTAAATTAACAATATGCCTGCAAAATGTTAGTAATATGCTTGTAATATTTCACAAACATTGCAAAACTGTAATTCTTTAATTGTTACAATAATAATAATATAAAAATATAAGTTTTTACAATATTTATGTAGTACAGTCTTTTAGTTTAACAGCCATTTTTATGATATAATAATTAATATAAAAAATATCTTGAAACTAACGTGGTTCTAATATTAACACATATAAAAAATAAGAGCATAAAAAACCACAGCACAAGTTATAGTTTGTGATATATAATTATTATTACATTAATTAAAACATTAAACGTTTCGGCCACAATCTGGCCATCTTCAGTAATTCAATAATATTCTTAAAACGCAGAGTTACATCTAGTTGACATTAAATTCAACAGTCGAGAGTTGTAATTAAATAAACATGTTGAACAAGAATTTCCAGATTCTGTTTTACAGCAAAAAAACCAAACGATGAATCTCGAATATTTCTTTTACACAGTTAGAATTTTGTCGTGACATTATGTGTTGTTTCTGGAAATTCTTGTTCTACACTTTTCTTGATATGACAATTGACGGTGTAACATTACTGCATGAAGCATCTTCACATACATAAGAACATGTTTATTTAATTACAACTCTCGACTGTTGAATTTAATGTCAACTAGATGTAACTCTGCGTTTTAAGAATATTATTGAATTACTGAAGATGGCCAGATTGTGGCCGAAACGTTTAATGTTTTAATTAATGTAATAATAATTATATATCACAAACTATAACTTGTGCTGTGGTTTTTTATGCTCTTATTTTTTATATGTGATAATTAATATAATTCATTTTATATTTAAATAAAAAATTTATTGATATCTATTATTTGATGGTCATTTCATAGCTAAGTTTTATATTTATTTTAAATATGAAATCAAAAAATTGTATAATATCAAGTTTGGATACAATCAATGCATCATCATCGGATAAGACGATAAGCAATTAAATTGCTGAAAACAATTTATTAAAATATTAATTATGTGATGTATTTATGCCTGATGTAATCAAGTAAGAATAAACTAGCGCGTGAATTTTATTGATAAATTTCATAATTTTATTGATAAAATATCATTTTTTAATCGATTTCAATTGATTCGAAATGGTTTCGAATTAAAAAGAATCACTTACCAAGTTAATCATGGATTAAGTAAATTGCAGTGATTCTTTTTAATTCGAAACCATTTTGTGACTGTATTATTATATTAATTTGCGATTGTATTATTATATTAATGTGAATAATATTTGTAGTTCTTACGAATAAATTTATCCTTCAGATTTAATACTATATTTATTGGAATATTTTATGGTTTTATTTAATAAAAAATTGCTTTTGAAAAGCACATATCACTAGAAATGCGATTTGTAGAAAAATTAAAGTTAGTGAAATAGTTTTTATTTTAGAGTCTTCGTAAAAAATTTATTCAAATACATTACATTGCAATATTGCTGGAATGTTTTGTTGCAATATAACAAAAAGCGAACATCTTAACATTATTGGAATTTTGCAACAATGATTCAGCAACGTTTCGCAATCACCATGCAATATTGCAATGTTTCAATGAAATCATTCTGCAATCTTTCTGTGCTATATGGGCAATGACGTAAGTGAATAATCAATTATATAACAACGGTGAAATAATTTTTTTATAATATCTACCTATTTAAACAGAGACATTTTCGGATTAAATTGTACAGATTCGCATAAATCATCCTGTCACTTATTTTATATTAAATCAAATAATATGACAAAGAAGCTTATGTATACATGCAGTTATTCTATTTAAATAAGATAAGATATAAAACGATATATTAAATGTACAGCTTTATTATGTATGCTGAAATCTGCAAAATAATTGTTTAATGATCTGAAGAATATCATATTATATTGTCAACGATAGGATACAATAATTTTTCTATAACATCTATCTTATTCAAACATATAGAGACATTTTTGGATTAAACTTTATAAATTCATCTTTTTTATAAAAATATCTTTTCGTTTATTTCTTATTAACTTAAATAATGCAGTGATCTAAATGACACATTATATTGCCAATGATTGAGTACAATAATTTTTCTATATCTGTCTTATTCAAATAGGGGCGCGTATTAGGATTAAATTGTATTGGTTCATACAAACATTCTTTCGTTATTTCTTATTAATAAATCATATAATGTGACAGGATCATAGAGAGAGAGAGAGAGAGAGGGGGAGGGGGAAGAGAGAGAGAGAGAGAGAGAGAGAGAGAGAGAAGTTTGTGATCTTCGGATAAGTATTCTATCGTTTATTTAATATAAGGTATAAAAATTTAATATAAGATAGAAATTTAAAACTTTTCCATCTGTCGTGATTAATGTCCGATAGATTCTGATAAAAATTATATAGGATTCATATCAGATTTTTATAAATTTCTACCGTTTTTTATCAAATTTTTTAAGCAGGGTTAGTTATAATAAAAAGATAATCCATAAGTCATAATCCATAAGTAAGAAATTAAATAATCATGATCTATTATTTTTTTTCTTATTCAACATGATGACGTGATTGATCAATTTCTTTCTTACGACTTGTGATCCTGTTGTAGAATAGGCATAATAGTCGATTGCAAAGCGTCAAATAAAGGATTATAAGTGCGCTTAATCGATCGGCGTATTGGTGACACGCGTGTACTCGTCACCACTTGAATCAATTGCAATTGATGAGACTCCAATGTAAAAATACGTCTCTAATTATTTTTATTGTTTCAGGCTTTATCTTGGCGGGTGTGAGATGTTACGTATTACACTGCGTGCCACTTCCGGTTGAGTCACCGATCGCGACGCCGATTCCGCCAACAGGCGAACAAGCGCCCGTTGTACCTAAGGGCACCTTGGACCTCCTAGTAGGCCATCAAAATCAGCCGGAGACAGACGCTCTGATGCAGCATCGAGAACATCACCACCACCATCAACACCACAGCTATCATCATCATAACAACCACAAGAAGAAACGCAGTTCTCAGGGTTCACATTCCGAAGAGGCCTAAAATACAAACGAACGGGCGGAAGCAGAAAAGGCAGAATGAAATGGAGAGAAGGAAAATGATCGAGTTACGGGATATTGTTCGACGATTTGTGCGAAACGGGATATTGTTCGAATCCGGCGAAGAGAATCAATATCGAGCAAAAAGCAAAGGGGAATAAGAGAAAAAAAAGCCGAGGCTGGGTGAATTTTTTTGGAAGGGAAAACAATGCCATTCTTTCATAACATCTTGAAATATATACGAAATTTCCTAGAACGTGGCGCATCCTCCACGATCAATGATGAAAGATGAAACTATATCGAAAGCCACTGACACAAACTGAAGGAAAATAATCGGCCTGACGTTGAGATAGGAAGTCGTACTGAAGTGAGCAATAAATTATTAATAGCAAGCGAACAATCTTGTTGTTTGGCTCTCGAAAAGGAAGCGTCGACGTCTGGGATATTCTGTGTATATCCTGTACATATGCTAATGTGTATATAGATATGAGAGTACAGAGTGGTTTTCTAAAAAAAGAGAGACTCGTGGAATATGTTTCTTCTTCTAAGGAAAACAAAAATAATTTATTAGAGATTTTATTTATCAAAGATATAAAACAAAAGATTTATACTACTGGAACGAGATTTTGTCTTTTGACATTTTTTTGTAATAAAGGAAATTGCTAATCAGGTTTTGACGAAATATCGGCGAAATTTTAATTACGTACATCAGTATCTATATACATATAATATACAATAATATAAACAAATTTACGTTGCAATTGTATGCCGAGGCAAGTGCACTTTTCTACCTAATATACCGAGGATTCGATATATCTAATGACATTCTTTTGTCACAAGACTTCTAGTAGAGAGATTTTGTAGAGAAGACGTACGTTTAATCTACCGATTAGTACAGAGTAGTCTGTTATTGGCCATGTAACTGGGAAGGAATGACGATTTTTACAGTTAAAAACAAAAGAAAAGTTGGAACAAAATTTTGAGAGGTTCTTGATAATTTCGACAATACTGATGTTTTTTGTTATTATTTTTAAATCTGGACAATATTCAATATAAATTATTTAATGCTATCACAGTATAAATAAAATAATTTAATAGTCTGTTTAAAAATAATAAAAAATAGAAAGAAATATTTCATTTTGTTAAGTAGAATATATTTGTATATTTACACTTACGTAGTCGCGTTTAATTGGAAGTTAACTTATAAATAGTCCTGGTGAAAAAAATGTTTATGAAAGTTCACAATATTTTTAAGAAACTTTATATTTTTAATTTATAAACATTTCTGAAAAAAAAATATTTCAAATTTCTTTAGATTTTGTAAGTTTTCTTCACAATTAAGTTATAGAATGAAACATTTTCAAGGTCTTAAAATAATCTGAATTCACATATATAAAGAATTCCAGGAAAGATATAAATTTTCTAAGCACTTCTGAAAAGTGTTCCAATTCAGAGAAATGTTCTAAAAAGTTATAAAAAATTATACAAAAGTTCTGAAATTTGTATAGAAATTATAAAAAATTGTATAAAGAATAAGAAAAATTTTCTGAGACATTAATAAATTAACTCGGAAACGCTGATTGATTTTTTAATCTTTCAGTTATATTTTCTCCAGAATACGGAAGTTTTATATATGATTCTATTTTCTGTTATTTATTTGTCTATTTTATGTAGAATTATCTCCTTCCAGGTCGTATCGCTGATGACGCACCACTCTATACAAATTATATTTGGAGACATGATAGCGTCTCGGCGCTAAGACAAGCGCAGCATCATGGCACGAGACACTGCCGTGCTCCTTTTTTATTTTACTCGGAATACACATACGGGAAATCAATGTATGGGAGAAAGAATGTATCTATACGAATGGTCTTGTATTCGCGTCGCTTTATCTTCGATATTCTGATGGATAATCTCATAGAGATAATACATTTATATAAAATTCGGTTTAGAGGGAGGCTAGTTATGAGAACGAGATGACTGATGTAGGAAATGATGTAGAGGATCGTGATTATATAGAAAAAAAAACACATCGATGTCATTACTTTAATAACTTAGCGATAACGTTTTTCCAGCACCCTTCGCGCACCAATTAGCAACCTTGATGTACTTCTTCCAGAAAGATCTTATAGCGTATTCGATTTACTGATTCGACCCGCTTCAAATCAACTGTTTTTTTTAGCTGCATTTCTCGTATAGTTTAGCTCTTCTTTTATAGCTAAACAGAACAGATTATTAAGAGTCGAGTTGAATTAGCAAATCGAATCGCTATTAGCGAATCGGAAACGGATGGTCAAACTGTTATCTAACAATCTACGAATGCGTCACGAAGAATGCGCGACACAGGGAAACGCGTCTTTTGCATAAATACAAAGTATATGTATTATCTTTTTACACTCGATATATATTTATAACTAAACGAAACATAAACAAAAGTCTGTGTCTGCGCGCGGAGAAAGCTTTATTTCATTGTCGAATTGAGATTGTGTTCGTTCAGCATTCGGTACATTCGGACGAATAAATTCATGCTGATATCGAGCTTGCTCTTTTTTAACAAAAAATTAAAAATTAAAAATCAAAGTATAAATTGGATGTAAAGGAGTGAGTGACAGAAGTGTAAAACAAAACTTCTAGGAAGCGTAAATTGGAACAGTAAACATAAAAATGGCATTTACTTCTTAACATTTTGTCTGCTATGTCATCTATAGAGGAAAGAGAGCATGAAAGAGATGTTTTTTTTTCGAAATATGAAAAGAATATTTAATTTGGTGATAAACAAATATAATCGCTTTCTTACTTAAATGTACTCATTTATTTATAAGATCCAATTTAACAGAACAATAATATTTAGCCATTAACAAAGATTTAATGATTTATCATTTTTCATAAACAAGAAATTTAGCTCTTTCAAAATAACATGATTTGGAAAGAGCCAAGTACTAAATTATATAAGCTTTAATATAATAAAATCAAAACGTCATCTTTTAACAAATATTATTTTTTAAAAAAATTAATAAATGTGCAAAAAATAGAAATTTTACAAATAATATTATATTTCGAATTAAAAATATTTATTGTAAAAGAAATGAAAATTTCTCTTATTGCCACATGAAGTATGAGCCCAGTCAGAATACATTTTGCACTGATACTAGTCTTCATTACATACAGAATAATCTATTAAACATAATAGACGATTGAAAAGAATGAAATATGGAAGTGAGTCGGTAAAATATGTAGTTCAGTATAATTTAATATAGCAACAACATAATCAGAATGCTGTTTTATAAAACAGAAATACATGAAAATCTATTTACCTACAAATATGCGCATGGATGCTCCTTGAAGGAGGCTGTATCTGAAGATAATCTTGTGCAGAAGTGTGCTGATAGGATCATATATTGACGCCATGCAATGATATATCGACATTAAGCGAATAAAAATGGATCATCAGTACGATATATTTCAAAAAAGGACTAACGTATTAAAATTACTTGAATTGTACTAAAAAAGTAGAAAATCAATTTGTACTGAAAAGAACATTTCTGGATATGCAATAAAAGAGCCAGGCAAAGCAATAATAGAATTGGTTTTTTTTCATAGCTCTCAATACCGGCTCTTTCATAACATTATATGTAAAAAATCTAATCACAGAATATCTGATAAACCAAAATAAACAAAGAATTTGTAATTACATTCTTAATTACATTAATGTATATACTATATAATATTTGATATAAAAAAATACTTTCTCTAAAAGCTAATCGCAAATAACTGAAAAAGATTTGGAAATTTAACTCAAAAAAAACTTTTTGTAACTCAAAAAAAACTTTTTGATAATTTTGCATTTTTCATTACAGCAACGCCGTTTTGACGATGACTGTCAAATGTTTATGGATAATGTAGTTTTAGTACTGTTATCATATGAAAATATTTTAAAATTTTTGGTGATATTCAATTAGTTGAAATACAAAATGACTCTTTCAAAATATGTATCTTTCATGCCCACTTTTCTCTATTTATATGACGTATAAAATTTGTAAAATTCCTATTACTTTTTTGTAGGTGAGATGTTACTTACTCCATTAAAAACAATTTTACGAAATATTTAAGACATTAAAGAAATAATGTAAAAAAAAATAACTATGCCCAATTTGGACCCCGACTGAACATTTGACTGTCACCATGTTGCACACAATACTTAACTATATGACAGCCATTTTTGCAAGCAGTAATATTCTAGAATGTACCAAATACATTTCAGACATTAATTTAATGTCTTTAATATAATCCGTTATCGCTATCACCGTCAGAAGGTACTCTGGACGCAGAGAAATCGGATAAGATTAGTGATACATGTCATAATAATGAACTTTGCGTAGTTCTAGCACTCAGGAAACCTCTCCTATAAGGTTGGGCTTATGGAATTTTTTATTCTCTTTCGATGTCTTAAAATTTTAGACATGTCTTAAAGTTGTTCATTCAGGGCCCAAATTTTTCTATAAAACTGGACATAATCCTTATATTAAGGCATTAAAAAAAAAACATTAGTATAATTGTATACCATGTTTATTAAATTCAGTTTGATAATCCAAAATCAGCTTGATAATCAAAGTGTTAAGATATTTCTTTTATATTTCACTGTTCTAATTTACCTTTTCTAAGAATTATGATTCTGTCTCCTCCCTCTCCCCTCCTCTCCGTACACTAATTTACGCCATCAATTTTTATTTTCACCAAAGTTCTTTCTGAAACATACGGAAAGAACGATTTTGCTGAAATGTCTAAAAATTTAGCTAGATATCAAATAAAAGAAATTTTATTGGGCTATCAAAATAATTATACATAGAATACTCAAAAAATCAAAACTTTTTGTAGCATTGTTCATCATGCTTGAGAGTCCTACATAATAGTTTGATTCAAACAAATTATTATAAGATATCACAAAATAAAATTAATAATTAATATCACTTTTTATGTTCGTATAGCTTACAATAAACAATTATTACATACAGAAACAGTCTAGGTTACAAAATTAAAACGAGTTATTATATATTATATAACGAGGTATACGAGGGCAAGGTGAAAAGTAACCGACCTCAACATGAAACATGAACATGAACGCAGTTTTCAGTTAAGTACCAAGTGTTATATATCAAATTACTCGCTATTGAAAATATCTATAATTTCTCCTTTGACCACTTTGCTAAACAATTCACAGCTAAAAGTTATAGCCAAAAAACCATAAGAAGAAAAAAAGCAAAAAACGAAAATTTAAGAAAAAAAGTACGACTTGTTGTTGAAGATGCTGCCATCGAAGTCAAACTTTTTTTTCGGTATATATTCAAGTGTTATATATCATATATATTGCTCACATTAAAGGCGGCTACAATTTCTGCCTTGACCATTTTTCTCTACAGGTTAGCATAGGCTCGGTAGGCTTATAAGTTGCTGCGACAGATTTGAAAAAAAGCGCTAACATATTTTTGACTCTAACTTTTTAGCTATGAATTGTTTAGCAAAGTAGTCAAAGGAGAAATTATAGATATTTTCAATGCGAGTAATTTGATACATAACACTTGGTACTTAACTGAAAACTGCGTTCATGTTCATGTTTCATGTTGAGGTCGGTTACTTTTTACCTTGCCCTCATATAATATGTGGTAATATTTATTTTATTTAAATATGTAAGTTTCACGGAACATTTCGACTTTACTTAATCCTCATTAGCCGTGAATATAAATTATAACCATAAAATGAAATAAGATTAACATAAAATAAAAGTTAATAAAAGTTAACGCTCGAATATGTCATATCATGAAAATCATCTCATCTTCACTTACAAATAAACGCATCGAGAATAACCATATTTTATTAAGTCAATTGTAAACTAATGTAATAATGTCGTAAATCCAATTGTGAAATCATGTAATGATGTCATAAATCCAATCAATTGTTCATTTAATTACGAGAAAGGATAGTCAGAGCCTACAAATAAGTTAAGTTTTGATCCATTCATCTCAATGACGCAACATTCCAAAGTTGGAACAGGACCTTCCTCTCGTACATATGTCTGTGATGCGCACGCAGGTTATACACAGATATATGGGATTATGAAATAGAAATCAGGAGACCAAACTTATATGGACGATGCCGTCAGATTATGTGCTCAAAGTGGTCATCTGAATTAGTTCGATTGAGATGTCGTTTTCATTCCACGACACTGTTCTCGCAATAGGTCTGTTTGCATAGTAGGTCGTATCAGTTTTACATGAAGAATGCTCGCTCTATTTTTCATGCAATTTAAATGACAATTTACGTCTTCCTGTTATTATTAAAGCGTGATATCAAAGAATAACGTCTTTATTCTTTGATTATTGTGTGTGATTGTGTGTGCGTAAGCGTATATGAAAGGAGTTTTGCGATTCAAACACTGCCTATCGAGCTCCACCAATACTAATTCAGAAACCTGATTTTGGTCACATTTTCTGAAAGCATTCAGTCTCCTAGTCTCTATTCTTCATGTATGAAATATATAATTTAACGCTGGTTCCGAACAGCAGTTTAAAGTTTTCTTAGCAATAAATACTCTTGATAGTTTAACAGATCATCGAAGAGGAGCTACGAGTGCGTGAAAATTTCTTAAATCTGCTGGGGATTGAACCCGAATTTGCAAGGGATCCCCTCCCAAGCAGAACAATAAGTCATTATGATATCAAAATGTCACTCCAAAATGATCATTAAAAGTCATTTTTCAATCATTTCCGATTAATTTTAATATCATTTTGACTTATTTAATATTATTGTGACTTATTGTTCTGCTTGGATTAGCATTTGGTAGACTCGCGCGCTGTCCATGATGCTACGTTCGTGCTCAATTATTTTGATAGTTTAATAAAATTATTTTCATGTCAGTATCTAGCCAAATTTTTATATACTTCAGCAAAATCGTTCTTTGCGTATACAATTATTCATCACGCTTATTTGACACACGCACACCGTGATTAGGAACTTTGATATATTATTATTATAAATGTTTCTCACAAAAATAATTCTCGGCGCGTGGATACAAGTTCGTCTATTGGGGTCCACTTAAAGTTATCGTTGAAATTTAAAACACTATATTAACAATTATGAGAATGTTTTACAAACTATCATACAATATTAGGATGATGTTTACGTGCGAGATATTGCGGGATCTTGCCATCGCGTTTTGCACTTCTTATGTTCTCTTATTCATTTAACAGCCATTAGTCAGTAATATAGGGAAGAGTATAGGAGAATATCACAAAAAAACACATAAACGAACACACACACACACGCGCGCGCGCGCGCGCGCGCGCATACGCATACGCACACGCACGCGACATGCATTGTAAATTTAATATTAGCAGTCAGTTTGTTGCAATTAGTGTGCCCGATGAAAATAAAAATTTGTAATTGAGCTATAAATTTATTCAAAATTTTCACGTTAAAGAAATGTAATCATAAATTCATTCAAAACTTTGGGTTTTCAAAAATATCAATATTCGACAAAATGTAGAGGGGGGGGGGGGATCTTGTGCTTTCAATTTTGAAAGATGTTTCCGTAAGATTTTGATGCACTGACAACGACTACATTTTTTTCCATCACTCTCCATTTTTTAAATAATAACGAAAACAGTTTTTTCAGAAGTAAATTTATTTTTAATTTTTTTCCAGCTAAACAAAAAATGATATCGAGATCCGTTTTGCGATATTTAACTCAGAAATATTTCAATAATACCAAAAATATTTTTTCGATGCTTGTAAAAATGTTTTATGCAAATTGCAAACAAAAAGTTTTGGAAAAATCATTAAAAATCGGAAAAAATTGACAAATTTTGAAATATAAAACTAAATAATTTGAAAGAAAAAAATCGTAAAAAATATCTGACAATTTATACTTGGTGTATATTTCTAAGTTTAAATCCTTTTTTGAAAAACTAATTCCGATCATTTGTTCAGAAGTTATTAAATTTAAAGCGCAAAGTAGCCTGCGCATCATCTACGATGCGCGATATTCTCTCGAATCTGACATATATTATCACCGAATACAGGAGCATAGTGTGTAGTCTTTTTTGATTACTGATTTCAAATTTGAAGTAAAAAATGTGCAATTCAAAATGGTGTGGATCCAATACAGAGAACAAAATTTTTTTAAATCCGTACGATTTATATGAAAATCAATATTTGGTGATTTTGTAAGTCCCTGATTACTACTATAATCATAATTTTTGAAAATTTACTATTGATTTTTAAAAATTCTTGTTCTCCATATTGGATCCGCCATTTTAAATTGCATATTTTCTACTTCAGATTAGAAATCAGTGACCAAAAAAGACTACACACATGCTTCTGTATTACGTGTCAGACTCGAAAGAATATCGCGCATCGTAGGTGACGCGCGGGCTGCTTTGCGCTTTAAATTCAATAATTTCTGAACAAGTAGTCAGAAATTAGTTTTTCAAAAAAAAGAATTTAAATTAGAAACATACAGTTACAAGTATAAATTGTCAGATGTTTTTTACGATTCTTTTTTTTCAAATTATTTGATTATATATTTCAAAATTTGTCAATTTTTTCCGGTTTTTTAAATAATTTTTTCAAAGTTTTTTGTTTGCGGTTTTCATAAAACATTTTTATAAGTATTGAAAAAATATTTTTCGTATTGTTAGAACATTTTTGAGTAAAATGCCACAAAATAGACCTTGATATCATTTTTTGTTTAGTCAGAAAAAATTAATAAAATAATTTATCTTAAAAACATTTTTTCGAGATTATTTAAAAAATGGGGAATGATGGAAAAAACGAATGACGTAATCGTTTGTTGCGGCAGCGCAACAAAATCCTACGAAAACATCTTTTAAAGTTCAAAAATACAAAAATCCCTCACTAAATTTTATCGGCTTATATATTTATTCACAAAAAAACTATTATTATTTAATGAGTATTTATATTCATTTAAGTATTCAAACAAAATATAAATTGAAAAAGAAAATTCCAATAAGCAATCATTACTCTTTAATTATAACCAGCACTTTGATGATTTTGAGTTAAAAAAATGATGAATGGAACCTCAGTAGTCTGTCTTAGGACGCTCAAAAGATCTGGTTTCGATTCTCGGCCGAAGTAATATTTTTCGCGAATAAATTTATTTACAGTTTTTCAGCATATTAACATCTTTCTAATATGATACCGGATTGAACATCAAAATTATTAAGTGCGCAACTAAGTTCTCGCTGTTATTTTGATGAAAATGCATCAAAATAACAGCGATAACTTAGTTGCGCACCTAATATTAAAATTTGCTTGTCAATTTAATTTAATTTGTGATATTATTCCAGTAGTTTAATGTTTATAAGTCCGGAAAACTAATTCGTGCAGTTTGAATAGTTAAAAATATGGTATATATGCATGTAGATGATAGTATATACATATACAGGGTTGGCCATATTCGACGGAAAGATGTTTTTTTTTTCAATCATCGCGCTACGTCGTTACTCGATCTAACATCTCTGTCAAAAGTTACAATGTTGCCAGATCTTTCCGTCGAATATGGCCAACCCTGTATATAATTCACATTGAATTATTTAAGCATTAAAAATCTAACTTTGACCGTTACAGGCTTGAATATTTTTATTTATTGTTTAAAAAGAATTTTATTTATTTTTGTCGTAATATTATTTAGATTTGATAAAAAAAACTGAGAAATTGGAAAAAATATTTAGAAAGCAATACATTTTTTACTTATAAGTACAATCTATTTAATATGACATATAATTTTACATAAGTCTTTATTTGAAATAATATGTATAACATATAATTTTGTATGAGTTTTTATTTGAGATGATATATCATTTTTATCCTCAATTTGTTTAACTGTATGTCGCGTCATTAGTCTGCCATCTGGCATTGGTGGAGGATGTTTCTACCGGCTTCATTGTTTTTACATTGTTTTCTTTTGCGGGCTTGCAAATTATGTGCAGACAATATAGAGTAGATATAAATGTGAAAACAAAAATATTTATAATCTCAAAAAATATTCATTCAAATGGAATGGAAAAGTATTAATTTTTTAACATAAAGAAGTGTATTGAATAGGTATTTTCATTCATTTTTTATTAATTTATTCAAATATTGGATGTATTCATCTGGCATACTATTTGCAATAACATGTTGTACTTCAGTTGATTATCTCTTGTTGAATCTTAGAAATTCTTTTTCAGATATCCAGGGGTTGCTTTTTAATAGGGTTGGCAACGTTATTCCATAAAAATAACTCGTTATCGTTATTGTTCTTTTTCCTCAAAAGTAACGTTACCCATAAAAATAACTCTTTATTGTTACTCGTTATTGATTTGCAAAAGTAACTCGTTATCGTTACCGATATTCAAAATGTAAAGAGTTGTTACTTTTTCATTACTTTTTTTGCTTGATGCTAACAAAAATATATTATAGTGTTTTTCATTGGCAAAACTCAGTGCACATTAAAGCTGTTGTACACTATTCTAATCTGAATATAAAAATGAAATATCTTAATTGATATAATGTCCAAAGGGTATTTTATCTAATTTAAAAATTTTCAATACATTTTGCTATGCTATTTTATCAAATAGCATAATAAAATGTATTGAAGATTTTTTTCGCGGTTTGTCACGTTTCTACATTTTTATTAAACATACACATTGCGTCGATTTGTGTGTACGGATTTAAATTGCACTACTCAGACAGCACAGAATATTTATGATAAATGTTTATTAATATTCATTTTGTGAAATATTATATAGATATTTCATACATATTTTATATAAAGTTCTATTCGAAATATTATTAAACTAAATATTGTATGTATTTATTTATGATAAATATAAATAAATATTTCTAATAAGTATTTTTTACTTGGATTATAATGTCTCATTAAGTATCTTCACAGTATTTAGTATAACATGTAAAAACGCTACTATATGCAGATATTTGCGATAAATATTCTGAAGAGAAGTCGGAATTCTATCTTTTGGTAGAGGAATAAAGCTCAAAAACTTAAATATATATATATATATATACATATATATACATATATATATATATAAAATATATATACACGGTTTAGTTATGACTGAAACTTTGTGGCAGTTGTTAGAAATAAAGTAACGATAAAAGTAACTAGTGAAATCGTTATCATTACCCCAAAAATGTAACTGCGTTACAATGAACGTTACTCAAAAGAAAATGTAACGTCGTTACCCATTCGTTACTGAAAAAAGTAACTTTTACGATAACGACGTTACAAATAACGTTACTTGCCAACCCTGCTTCTTAAATATTTCTAGTTGAATGTTAAAGATTCCTTTTTAGATATCCGCATGTTAGAGCTGTAATATAGCCAAAAATAGAGAATTTGATTAGCCATGTAGAGCGGTAACTGACGTTAGTGCAATCAGTTCTATAGAAATAACGGATGTAAATATATATATAGTGAAACAAGCGAATAAAGTATAAACCGCGAAAGTTTATAGTAATCATTTAATGTAACTCGCGTAAGCTAATCAACATTAGCTTTCGTGACGACCTGATCTCACCATTTCATTCACCATAAAATAATAAGATAAGTGATATGGTTTATTAAAAATTAAAAAAATTTTCATAACTTTTCAAAACATCAACATTTTATTTTATCGAGACGGAAGAAATGATAAGTGAAATAAAAATTTCGATGTAAGAGTAAAATACACGCATTTATGCACAGTTTGTAAATAGATTGAACATATTGATTACCTGTATTCGAATTTAAACTTTTATTAATTATTACAAGAGAGACGTTATTGCTGCATATAATAACTCTGAAATCGAATATAAGTAGTCATTTATTATATAAAAAGATTTTCGTGGAGTCGAACATAAAAATAATTAACTAATATCAAATAAGAATATTTCCATATTCTAAATTGATAATAGTTACTGAATTCATGTAATAATAATGTAAAATAATTATTGAAGAATAGGAGGAAAGATGAAATCATTAGATTGTATATTGAAGTTTGGATTGTATACATATGTATAAAAGTTCAGTTATTTTATTATAAATTATGCATACACACACACACACACACACACACACACACACACGCGCGCGCGTAATTTTTTCTTACACATAGTATCTAATTTATATACGATATTCATAAGATCGCTATAATTATTATAATTATTATATAATTATTATTTTTATACTCGAAAATCTGCTCGTATTATACATGACTACCTCCGACTTCTGCTATAAATGATAATAAAAAGAGGAAATCTAAAAACCCTGAACGGACACCTTTAACAGTAGAACCGGAATTGGATCCAATAACCGAACGCTCCAATTGAGCTGTTTTGCTTTCTCTGACTAATGAAACGTTATTTTGATATTATTTCCATTATTTGATATATATATATATATATATATTCTGTATTGTACAATACGAAAAAAACAAACAATTAAATACAATAGTCAGCAGTTTTACTGTTGATTCTTCTTGCTATGACGGAGTCAGAAAGATGAAGCATTGCGTATAATGGGATATGGATGAGACGAATTTCGACCAATCAAACGCTATTGGCATTGCATGGCATTTTAAGACCATGTTGACCATAACAGAAATGTATATGACAGAAATCAAGAATGGACATGAATCGTTGACAAACATGTCGCTGATTTTAAAACAGATTTATGTGATATGAATTGAAAAGATCATATTTTAATTAAATAAATTGTTAATTAAATAAATAATTTATTAAATTATACGTTTGAAAACGACATTTCGCTACATGATTATTTTTTGCATTGCCGATTGCGTCTGACTCAGGGCCATGGTTTTTGCGTTATCAGCATTTGTGGCGCTCTCATGGTTATGACAACCGGAAATGAGGAACTAATATTTAATATTGCGCATCGTTTCCAACACATTCCGATCGGCATTTGCATCATATTGGCACCATATTTGCTACGTCAATGTCGCAGATATATTTTGCTGTGATATTTGTAATAAAACGTTAAACTGCAAGAAACATTGTCCGAAGATCTGTCATCCGAGATCCTGCGAGTCCTGTTCTTTGACGCCTGAAAGAGTCACAATGTAGTCAAATATACTATTAATGGAAAAGAGAGAAAGTTGTATGAATCCTGTGCTGACCTGCGCAAAGCACTTGAAATGCGACCAACCTAGTAAGGCTTCGTATTTTTAATCGAGCTTTGCGTCTTATCATCATACAGACGCGCTAAGTCAAATTTTTATTTATTCACGTAAATAATCCGTATATCTGCAAGGCTCCATGTCACGTGAGGGAATGCCCGGAATGTGACTTGAACATTGATGTCAAGTGCCGTTGTGGTAACATGGACCGCAAGATCGCTTGCAAGGACTTGACAAGTAAGACCGATGATGCGCGCTCTGAGAAGCATTGCAAGAAGAAGAGAACCTGCAGTAAACACAATTATAATCAGCTGTGCTGCATCGACATCGAACACATCTGTCTATTACTATATTCAAAGACTTTAAGCTGTGGTCGGCACAAATGCCGAAAGCAGGAAAGATGTCACGTGGGTAAAGTACATAATTGTATCTATGATTGAAATTGGACAATATAAAGTGAAATTTGTTCTCTCCTTAGGAAGAAATATTCGTCTTGCTTGGAGAGCAGCTTGAAGAATTGTAGTGTGAATACAGCGCCGAGGTGCCGATACTATATAGTATGAGATTTATCTGCCGATACTATTGTATATGGTATGAAGACCCACTTGCAATCGACCGTGTTCGTGCGAACATCTCTGTGACCACAAAGTATTACACAACTGCCATAGCGAGCCCACATGTTCACTTTGCAGCGTCTTAATTTATAAATAGCCACGGCAGATGTGACAAGACAAAGTTGCATTTATAATGTATATTATATTATTTAAAAAATAAAATGTGAATTTGTGAAAAAAAGGAAATATTAAAGTTATAGTGTTACAATATTTTATATATATATATACAGGGTGGCATCAATATACGGCCCCATTCGTCCCGAGCAGGGACGACCTCTAAACTCGAACGACGCGGCGCACCTGCTAGGCCATTCTCGCTCCTTGCAGCCCGCGTGTCATGCGCTCGGTGGGCCGTACCTTCGACAATAGTAGGCGCATCCGACCTACTATTGTTGAAGGTACGGCCCACCTACTATTATCTTTAAACTTTAATATTTCGTTAATTATTGCGAGCATTGCAAAATGATAAATGACTTTTCTAGTCAGTTTAATCCACTCTACCTGCTCAGGATGGGGTCCCATCCCACCCCTACGGGTGGGACCGTATATTCATGCTACCCTGTATATTCTGCTTTCAGTATAGACGCTCATGCGCTTTAAGCGTTTATAATCATTATTCTCGTTATCAAGCGCTTTCAGCTGAATTTTCGATAAAGTAAATTTTGTCTTTATTGAAAATTCAGCGCTTGATAAAGATAGAATAATGATTATAAGCACTTAAAGCGCGTGAGTGTCCATAATGAACGCAGCCATATGCTTAATATGATAATAAAAATTCCAGCCGGAAACGATGACAGTCATATTGAATATTAGTTATTTCCGATTGTCATAGCTATGAGGTGGCTACAAATGCTGTTAATTCGGAACAAGAGGGGAGATTTGTGGCCATGGTTTGACTGGCCAAGCCGCAACTATTCTACTGCGCATCCTTCGGAATGCTTCACCCATAGACATATAAGATAGACTCAGCATCCATATACTTTTCTACAGTATGTGCTGGGTTTGGCCATAGACATAGTATCTCTAGTAATCTCTCCGAGCATTCGAGGAATGGGAGTAATTTTCATGTAGAAAAGGACGCACTCACTTAGTCCACTCGCGTTCTCTCTCGCTTCACGTACAAAGTGTATCTCTAAGAGAGGGGATCGAAAGCACGAAGAAGCTCGACGAGCTAAGGATCTGAGCACAAGAATTGTCGTAACACTTACTTAGACTTAAATGTAGACGTAAGTTTTCACGTGTGACGTATAACTTATTGTGTCTCCAAGAGATGGCAATAAATCGTACGTCATACACCAAAGCTTGTGCGTTATTTACGTCTACAAAGTAAGTCTCTAAGTAAGTGTTACGACAATTCTTGTGCTTATACCCTAACCTAGCTAACAAAAATTTGGTATATGCAACACCTAACCTGAGACGAAACACGTCCGCCCGGGTTCGCGCTCGCGATTGCCCCCCTCCCCCACTCACCCCCACACACACACGCGCTCGCGCGCGCGCACACACACACACACACACACACACACACGCGCGCGCGCGCGCGCACGCACGCACACCATTATTTAAAGATATTAAAAATATTTGCTCAAATTTTGCGACGTGTATGCGTGCGTGCACGCGCGCGCGCGCGCGCGTGTGTGTGCGTGTGTATACAAGCAAATATGACTGGTAAGTTACAAAACGCTCGTGTATAAATAGAACGGACTGAGACAAAAAGTCCTCTTATCATTTTGCAATTTTTTTTTAGTTTCCCAATGAGGAGAATGTCTAAAATGGATGCATAAAATAACTTTAAAATATCTTTAAAAATTTTCTAAAGAACATCTTTAAGATATAATACTTTATAAAAAAGTCTGAAAGAAATCTTAAAGTTGTCTTATGCATCCATTTTACTTGACTTATTCTATAATCTTTAGAAAATAATATCTTGTTCATTATTGTGAAAATTACAAAATGATAAAGGACTTTCCGATTCAGTTTAGTCCGCTCTATTTACACAAGAGCACTTTGTCAGAACTTACTAGATACCCTGTATACATAACACTCTACAAAATTTTAAAGAGTGATTTTCCACACAAATTCAACACAAAAACTTCACATATGATAAAAAAAATTTGACTTTCTCAAAAATTTCGAAAATCATTTAGGCTATTTTAATAAAACTTTGTTCGTGTTTGAAACATATCAAGTTTTATCTTTCCAGGTTATATATTATTTTTTTTTATTAAATCAGGGGGGGGGGGAACACACACGGACTCAAAGACTAGCGAGTATCCTTTTTTACGAAAAAAATTGATATGTTACTAATTTTTCTTATGTTTGAAATTTTTTATATTATTAACTGAGATGAATTAGCAGAAAATTAGTCTCTTTAATATTTTCGATGGAATGAATTATTTCCGAGAAAAAAATAAATTTAAGTGCGTACATTGCAAAATCGTTTTATTTGATTAGTTATAGATAATAACAGTGGTTTATTATATTGAAAATATTAAAAAGCACTTTTTCTGTTGATTTATCCCATTTATCATAAAAAATTGTAAACTTAGAAAAATCAGTAACGTATAAATTTTTTTTGTAAGAAAGTGTACCCGCTTACTCTTGGGTCCGTTTGAGTAAATAAAAAAATAATGTATAGTCTCAAAAAAGATATAAGCTTCGTGTCCTTCAAATATATACAAAGTTTCATTGAAATAAATCAAATGATTTTCGAAATTTTTGTAAAAAACGAAAAATTGAATTGAAAATTTTTTCAATTTTAACACAATTGCTCTGTTTTTTATTTCTGCATTCTTTGAACTGGTGCACATTGTGTAATAAGTTGAAATGAAATAAATATATATTTGTTTCACTTTAACTTATTACACCGTGTGCACGAGTGTTCAGAGAGTGCAGAAATAAAAAATAGACATGTGTCTTTAATGAATTGAAATTAAACTGTTTTGGAGCATATAGTCGTATGTTCATGTTTTTATCTTGAATTTGTATGAGAAATCACTTCTTAAAATCTTTTAGACAAAAGATTTTTAAATACGTGCGTGCGTGCCTGCGTGCGCGCGTATAGTAAATTGTCGTTGTTGATTGTTCCAATTGTTGTTATCTTCATTATTCTTTTCATTAGATAGCCCTAATGATAGGTGCCAATTGTAGAGTGTATTATTTAAAAAAAAAAACTCAAAAGAAAACTATATTTTATCGGTGCTTATTATGTGCTCCAAATTATTAATTAGTTTAGCGTATGCTCACACTTCAGATATCAAATACGAAAAAAATGTATTAACAGGAAATTCATCCTTGTTAGTGAACGAACAACGAGATCTTATTACAGTATTAAGCGCTCTCATGCATCCGCGATAAACGAATTGTTCGGTAACAACACAGAAAGCAGATTTTGCTCAGGAAAGACAGTACGTAAAAAAATTTAATTAAACACAAATCTGGAAATAAGTGTTGGATTAGCAAAAATAATTATATAGAACGGTGCTGTCTAAAATGTAATTTCTAAATATATTTACGCTTATTATCTTTCTTTTACTTAGATAATGTTCAAAATTTGCCAGCGCCGAAAATCTAAAGTTTATGTAACATAGTCTCAGTACTATATAGTCTCAGTACTAACAGTGAATTTTGAAGCATAAACTTAATAGAGATAGAACAATAGACGTAGATACATTTAAAATCAATGTCCAGAATTATAGCTCTCGGGCTGATGTAAGACGTTCAAGTTGGTTACTAATGTCAAAACTTTCTGCAGTACTTATTGCTCATCATACTAGAATTTTTTACATAATTATTTTGACGACCCAGTTAACGAAAATATTTTTAGAAAATATTTTTAGATATCTACCAAAGGGATTTCACTGTTTAATCACGGTGTGCATCGATGAGTTTAAGAAACGAACTCAACGCGAAGTAAGCGCAAATCAACGAGCATAAATAGCAAAAATAGTGCGAGAAATCAGTAGAAGTTAGTGAAAATAAGCCCCTCGATATCTACATTTTTGCTTCTTGTTGCTTTTCCGCATCGTGTGTGCGTATGCTTGAAAATTTTTTTTTCCTTTGGCGAGCATCATTTCAGCCTCTGTTTTCCTTGTCTTTTTCTACGGAGTAGAAATGGGGTTTTCACAAAACACGCTTGTGATCTATATGTACGACTGAATGCTCGAAATCTTGTAATACACAATGTAAACACAAATGAACACACACACGCACGCACGCACGCACGCAC
>NW_011627008.1:348625-362530 GCF_000204515.1 Acromyrmex echinatior | reverse complement strand
CACACATACACACACACACACACACACACACACACACACTACCGCTCAAAAATTTGGAGTACTTTACAATTTTTAAATAAAACCATGTTTTCTTACAGATATAATTATTTTATTAAAAAGATCGACATATGAATGTATGCTATTTGAGAGGAGATTAAGTTTAAAACAATAATCTTCCTCATATAAAGTAATTATAGCATTACGGGTTTCAATACTAAGCTGTGTTCTTTTTGTCTTGACTTTTTAAATAGTAATAATGTAATCTTCTTACGGACTATCCCAAAATCAATAATTAAAAATAAAAAAAAACAGTGCGAATGAGAGTCAGCGTGGTTAATATGCAATCATCTTGCGTATTAACTACCACGGTGATTCTCATTCGCCTGGTTTTTTAGATTTTTAGTTGTTGACTTTTTAAGTCACTTTATCATTATATAATACATAGACTTTCTCTTTTAATGTCTGACAAAACTGGATTTGTTTTTCTGATATGAGTATTATCAACATATGAGTTTTATCAAAAGATGAAAAAAACAAAAAAACGACAAATTTAGATGAATATATAAACAACGAAGAAACTTATAACCAAGGTCAAATAATGAAATTTAAGATTGCTTGTTCTTCTGTAAAAAGACAGTTTAATCAATTTTGTTATTTAATATATGTTATTTGTATACATTAAATATATGTTATACATTAAATATATATTTTTTAAACTTAAACTCTACTCAAATAGTTTACGTTCATATGTATACGTCGATATTTTCAATAAAATAATTGTATCTGTAAAAAAAACATGGTTTTATCTAAAAATTATAAAGTGCTCCAAACTTTTGAGCGATAGTGAATATACACACACACACACACACACACAGAATATTCAAAAAAGGTGGGGACCCTGGCTTTACTCGGGAGGATGATGTTTTTGAAAGAAATGTTTTAGACAAAAGTTGTATAAAAAAAAAGGTATAAAAAGATCTATTTACAGATTTTATCAGTTGATCTTGGATGACATCGCCAAAGTTAGGTCTAATCGATTTTTTTTAAATGGGAGACTCTATTTTTAATTCCAGAATCTAACAGTGTTAAGAACTTTTCAAAACACTCTAATAAAGTAATTTTCCATTAAGTACTATTTTTTGAGTTATAAGGCATGAAGTTACAGTAGCATTACCAACATTAGCATTACCAAAGATGTTTGATGGCTAAACCTCAAGATCAAAGCTATTGGACATTGTGTCTTTTATTTTCAGTTTTAAAACGTAAAAATGAATTTTTATTGCAAAAATGAAAATAAGAGGAATAATTTCCAACAGCCTTGATCTTAACAATCTTATCTGGAACATAATCCTGAACATCAAGAGATTTTAGCCGTCGATCGGATACTGTGCGTAATGCTAATGCCGACGGTACTGTAAACTTCAAGCCTTATAACTTGAAAAATAATGAAAAAATTAATGAAAAATAACTTTATTATAGAATTTTGAAAAGCTCTTGACATCAACTATTGTCGACGTCATCCAAAGTCAAACTAATAAGATCTGTAAATAGATTTTTTTATATCTTACAACTTTTGTCTGAACATTTGTTTCAAAAACTTCTTCCCGAGATCCTGAACTTTTTTGAACACCTTGTATATGTATTCGCGTGTTATATCGACCAATTATTACGAATGAAAGAGATAAGTGCGCGCAAAGGCGAAGGTGCAAAGAAGTGCATTTTTCAGAAGACGATCTTTCAGATTTTGTATAAACTTATTATACAATATTATATGTATACACTCTATCTTCCTATATATATATAAAATATAATTATAATTATACTGTTACACACGTAGAACTATATCTGCAACTCTATATATGTTCTGTTCGCATGATCGAACGGTGATTATATGAAAGTTTTATCATCATCAGTGAGCTTTATAATATACTGGAGCGAGCCTTTTCTATACTAAACTATAGAAAACTGCGACCCAACGAAGAAAAGAAAGGCAAATAATATTGGTTTTCCTAAGTCTTTTATATTTATGGCAGCAAAATAACATTAGCTAATCAGCGAATCCCTGACAAAGGAAACAGTACGAACTTTATATTAGAGTATCTTGTTTAGAAACTGAAACATTCTCACTCTTCGATGGCTTGCTCCAGTATGTTATAGAGCTCACTGGTCATTACACTCTACCTGAATCTTTCGTAACAATGAGAGCATTTTGTGCAGAGTTGTCGGCTCTCATCGAGTCGTTGATTCAGCAAGAAGCTACGCTCTCTCAACAGCGCTACCTTAATGAAATCATCACCGTCCTTCACGTTGAGAAACGGGATATTAACCATGTATGTGATTCTACAATTAAACAGAAAACTGTAAGCAGAAGTCAATTCTATCGCTATTTTAACTTTCAGAGTTTAATAAAACGTTTTCACTAACACAGTAAACGGTTTCGTTATGAATCATACCGTGAAACGTGTCGTATATCTGTACAATCTCTGCGCTTTTAGGTGCAAAAACGCAATGTCGTGATGTCACGATACCGCGATCCTTGCCCTATGATCTACAGTCTATTATTTACGATTTGATTTCGACTAATGTTCCTCATATAAAAGTTAGGTATCAGTTGCTATAATATTAATTGAAAAATCTCTATGTCGCCCTATGGTGGAAATATTACATGATGTGCTTAGTTTGCAAGCATCTCTCTTTAATTCTTTGCCCTCTTATTTGGTGACCGTTCGTGGTCCCAGTTTAACCTTCCTTAGTTGTAGTCTTCTTCGCTCGTACATCATTTAGGTTTGATCTCTTTTTATCATGTACTATCTAGTACTACCAACGTTTGTCGCGTCGCATGTTCCTATCCTAGCTTCTACTCACTTTAACGCGTTTGTTAGAGTGAGTAGGAGTTATAATAGGAATTGAAACACATTTCAGAAATATATACTCAAAATATCTATACATTTCGATAAAATTTTTCATACATATGAATTTCGAAATATTGTAAAATGGTATATATGGTATATATATATATATATATATAAATTTGAGATATTTTCTAAACAGTTACAAAATGATACAGAAATTTAAAAAATTCAGAATTTTTTAATATGTGAATTATAAAATATTGTAAGATTCGTATAATTTTCTATAATTGTATACAAAGTGTGTCAACAAAATCTGGACAAATTTTAATTTAAATTTTCCGCTATATTGTGCCTCCGCCAGAGATTGTTGTTGGCGTCCGAGAAAGCCTGATGCTTCTAGTAAACAGTCATATTCTCAAAATGGCCGCAATGTTGAAATCAAGTACGGAGTATAATCGAAGTCACGATCATCGAAGGCCTTCGCGTTGAGCGCTGAGCAACGGAAATAATTCGGTTCTTTGGATACCCGAGATCAACCGTTTATGACGTTGTGGCAAAATATATGGCTTTAGAACAATTCAACAAAGGTTCCAGTATACCGCGGAAGAGTCACTCGAAAGGACGCACCGCGAGGACCCCCGCAGTCGTTGAAAGAGCTCAAGCCTTGATTTCGGATGACCCAGGGTAATCGTTGCGAAAATTAGCTTCAATTGTTGGTGTAAACGACGACAACAATGCATCGAATTGCCGAGGAGGACCTTGGATACAAATCGTACACATTAAAGATACGACAGATGCTCTCTGAAGCTGCCAGGACAAGCCGAATTGTAATCTGCTATTCTTTGAAAAACGAAGCGTCGGGACGAATCAGGTTCTTTTCGAAAAAATTTTTACTATTGATGTCAAAATCAATCGAAAGAATGACCGATGGCTCGTCTACAACCCCGAGGATGTCCCTGTTGTTGCCAGAACGAAATTTCCAGCCAATGTTCACGTGCTAGATGTTGTGTCTAGTGAGGGTGGTGTCATGCCATCACATTTCTTTAAAAAAGAGGAAACTGTTACAAAAGAAGTTTATTTGTGCGTTCTGATGGTTTTAGTGAAACCGTGGATGGAAACTGTGGCGTCCGGAAGAGGACGGTGCATCGGCTTATATGAGTCATTTGATTCAAAATTGGCTCTCAGATAACATCAATATGTTTTGGTCCAAGGAATTCTGATCTCCCAACAGCCCAGATTTAAATCCCTTGAACTATCATGTATGGAGCGTAGTTAAAACGGGCACACACAAGTCTCGGTATCCCAATGTGACGTTAAGGATCGCTATTGAGCATTCGTTGGCATGGACAGCGCTACATTATAGCGTGCGTGCTTCAGACCGAGAATAGGGACCGTCATTTAAGCTAATGGGAGATATATCGAATAATTGTACTCTACAGGGATCCCCCAAGAGCCATGTAAAAGGATTTATAATATTTAATTTTTTATTAAAAACTTTGTTTAAAGAAATTATTCGATTTGTCCAGATTTTAGTGACGCACCCTGTATATGGACATATTTTATGTATAATTATATTGTGTCAATATATGCAATTATATATAAAACGCTTTTTCCCGGAATGAACAAACCATTATATAATTATAAATAAATACTACTATTTATAATAAATAAGTACTATTTGTAATACTTATACCAACGTATAGCTCGACGAAATCCTCAAGGCACCTACAGAATTATTTCATTTTTACTAAAAAACACATAATAGAAATCTAAGAAATAATTGAATAATTCCAATAGGAATCTAATTCAAATAATTTCATAATACGTACTCTAATAAACTCTTGAAATCACGTTTGACACTTACTTGACAGTTAATGTTGCACCATGCTTCCAAATGAAGAGAGAAAAGGACACATAGTGAATCTGATGAAGATGCATAGAGATTAATCGTAACAATTTATTTCTTCGCAGTTGGCAGATCTGAGTCTGAACAGTACTTCGACTCGCAAAAGGGGTTTGCTCAAATTGAGCATACCATGTCAATCTCTTCCATAATGATGTCACCTGAAAAATACTATGAGGTTATAACATAAGTTTGCTGGATCACGTATAGATGGCTGTACGCATGCGTCAGCGTAATAATATAGAATGAATGGTATTTGTTTCAAATGTTGGCTATTTTGAAACGTTTGAAATGTTTGAAAATGGAGTGTAAATAAAATGTATATTTGCCACTACATTTTGTTTTTGTTTAATAAAAAGAAACTACTGCAGAAACTAAAAGAATAATTTGTGAGACTTACGGTAAAGTGTTATATCCACTAATACGTGAGAGAAGTGATTTCGGCGTGGATAATAAACAATATTCTGAGAATGAAGAACTCCAAGCCTTCTCAAAGAGAACAAAAAAGAAATTAAAATACATAATGTCAATTTGACGTCATTGACGAATTTATGTCATTTTTTGATCATGATAAAAATCTCGATCTCAAATGATCTAAGAATGACTTTACATATAAATGGCATATGACTTTGTATCTAATATATTTATATTTCAATAAAGAATAACGGTTCTACTAATTAAATAAATTAATAATATAATATAGAGCTATGAACCACTCAAGTTATTACGTGAGTAAAAATATTTATATCAACAATCTAAATTTTGTACAGATGTTTCGATCCCTATTGGGTCGTTATCAATGTTAAATAATAATTTTAAAAAAGTTATCGGTAAGTACGTAAAATGTTCACAAATTAAAATATAACGAAAGCGCATGTCGTATTCGCATGTTGGAAATTACACATAATAATCACAAGAGGTCTATTATATCTTCTTCTCAAATTTATAATAGATTGATACCGAGAATTCAATGTAAAAAAGATGTATACACTTCATGTTCCTTTTACAACTGCTGATTAAAGTTAGATCATCCAAATTAATTAAAAAAATTAAGTACTAAATGCATTATAATATTCAACGATATCACAAGATTCTTAAAATAGTAGAATTCCGAGATGTAATAATTACATTATAATACTATTGTTTTGCGATTATTATGCGACTTCTGAATTCGACTAATATTAAGTTTCGATGTGAAGCTGCTCGTAGGTCGTTCCCTGCAGTAATTCCTCTTGCCAACATGCGAGTACAACATACGCTTTTTTATATTTTATTGGGAGTACAAATTAGTCCGATCCGTTTTCCAAAAGATGACTTCGGCTGTTGTGAATGGTTCATAGTGACAGCTGATTTTGGCGTTTTCAGATAGGTTAGATCTGTTAATAATATTCAGTTTATATCGCTTTAAGTGTCATACAAAAACCTTGATTTTTACTGTGTTTGAAATGTCGAACTTTGTGTTAACCAAACAGCATTTGCGGGAGGTTCTAATTTTCTGCTTGGAAGAAAAGTGCAGCTGAAGCCCATCGAATGCTTGTAAAAGTTTATGGTGACACAACTCCAATGATAAATCATGTAGGGAATGGTTTTGACGTTTCAAGGATGGAGATTTCAGCGTTGAAGACAAACCTCGCTCTGGACAGCCAAAAAAATTCGAAGACAGAGAATTAGAGGCATTATTCGAAGAAAATCAGAGTCAAACGCAAGAGGAGCTTGCAGAATCATTGGGAGTAACTCAACAAGCTGTTTTTGCACGATTGAGAATCATGGGAATAATTCAAAAACAAGAAAATTGAGTGCCTTATGAACTGAAACCGAGAGACGTTGAAAGGCGATTTTTCACTTGCGAACAGCTGATTCAAAGACAACAAAGAAAAGGTTTTTTGCATCGGATTGTGACTGGAGATGAGAAGTGGATATTCTACGACAACCCCAAGAAGAAAAAATACTACGCTAAGCCCGGTCAATCGTTGCCATCGACCAACATCAACACCAAAGCCGAACATTCATGGTTCAAAGATCATGCTCTATATCTGATGGGATCAAAAGGGTGTTGTTTACTATGAGCTGTTGAAATAAGTCTGGCGATTACGGGCGATCGGTATCGGCTACAATTGATTCGTTTGAGCCGTGCATTGCAAGAAAAATGGCCGGAATACGAGCAAAGACATGATAAAGTTATTTTTCTTCATGACAACGCTCGGCCTCATCAAGTCGTAAAAAAATATTTGGAAACGCTCAAATGGGATGTTTTACCGCACTTGCCGTATTCTCCGGACATTGCTCCTTCTAATTGGTTGTTCTGAAGGATGCAGCATGATTTGGCAAGTTACTGGTTCACTTCTCCAAAATTGGATCGCCTCCAAAGACGAATCATTTTTTCGAGATGGAATTCGAAAATTGCCTGAAAGATGGGAAAAAGTAGTAGCCAGCGATGGACAATAATCTTTAATTAATCTGTTCATTCATTTTGTTTTGAAATAAATGCATTTTTGAACCCAAAAAAACGGACCGAATTAATTTGTACTTCCAATAATATATGAACATCTTGCATAGTTACCGGTAACTTTTTTAAAATTATTATTTAACATTGATAACGACATGATAGGAATCAAAACGTCTGTATAAAATTTAGATTTTTGATATAAATATTTTTATTCACATAATAACTTGAATAGTTCAGCCCTATATAATATTATTAATTTATTTAATATATAAAATCTCGATCTTAAATAATCTAATTGTAAGAATGACTTTATACATAAAATCATTCTTAGATCATTTGAAATCGAGATTTTTATCATGACCAAAAAATGACATAAATTGCATATATAAAAATGACATAATTGCTTGATAAAGACTGCCCATTCGACTCAATTTGCCTAGCAACTAAGAATTAGTCATATGACAATTTTTTTACGTTTACATGCAATAGAAAAATTCAAAAGTATGGAAAGTGGATTTCACACGAATTGTCTGAACGTGGGAATTGACCAACGTGCCTTTCATTGATTGTTAAGCAAAAAAAAAGTTTTTTGGCGAATCGTAACAGACGATGAAAAGTGGATTTATTACGACAATCCTAAGCAATTAAAACATTATGTACACTTTGGCCATTCAATTCGATGTCGCAACGTAATATTCATGACCATAAGGTGCTATTGCGTATATGATGAGATCAGAAAGACGTACTCTATTATGATCTCGGACCAAATCACAGGGGATCGCTAGATAGATAGTAATTAAGCAATTGAGAAAATTGAATCAAGTATCAATTCAAAACTGCCCTCAAATAGCCGCAAATCGATGCAAAGTTATTCTGCTGCAAGACAATGGCATATATTGCTAAAGAAACACTGTTGAGGAGGACTGTTGTCCTCCTGGAGTGGGAAGTCCTCCCGCATCCAGATTACTCATCAGACATTGCCCCTTCTGATTATTACTTATTCATATTTATGCAGCACAGGTTGTCTAGTGAGCGCTTCATGAAAGATGTGGATACACAAAAATGGATTTATCCATTTTTATATAATACCATAGATAACATCTAAAGATGACAATTTCTTTAGTCGCGGTATTCGTGTGTTGCCTAAGAGGTTGCAAAAAATAGAAAATGATGAAAAATACATTGGTTAAGGTACATTGTCTTGTTAATTTAATTTAATTTTTTAAAAATAGTTGAAAAATCTGGGAAACTTATGTTACAGCTTAATATTAAATATATCCAGAAACACAATAGTGTTCCGGCGCTAAGAAAACGCGTAGCGTTTTAGCGCGAGATAGTACTGAGTATCTTTACGCGAAGCGGTGAGTTTTCCGAGATCTTAATAATAGCTGTGCCGATCAAATTCTATGTATGGTCAATCGATAGTTTGTATCCGAATTGTATAATGAAAGTGCATTTATTTCTTTTATTTGTCCTACGAAGATATCCTACGGAGATATTGCAACAAGTTCCAAATTTTGTTCAAATTTTAAGAAACGTTATTGTCATTACTATAACGTCGTTACTATTATCGTCGTTCTGCCTAGCCCATGAATTACGTCTTGAACTTCAGTCGACAGATTAGTCAGCAATCTTAATCTTTTTACTTTTTTAATAACTCTTTAACGAACAACGATTGACTGCTAAAACTGTCTGATGATCATGACTTTGACAATATGTTAAAATCGTCTTATTTTTATTTTTATTTTTCTTTATAACTTTGTAACGTGTGATGCGTTACTGCTATAACCTTCCGAAGGTTATTCGATGTAATGACTTTCATAAGGTATGGGAGGATCAAGATCATTGGAGGTGAATTGTCCATTTTTATTTTAATAACTTCTTAATAACCAATGAGCAATTGCCAAAACCCTTCGATGGTTACTCAAGGTCATCACCATGATAATATATGTCAAGGTCAGCATCATCGGAGTTGATATTCCTATTTCATTTTTAATAACTTTTTAACGTGTAATGAGTGATTGCTAAACCTTCCGAAGGTTGCAGGAAATATAGCAGGAAAATAAATATCGTATGCCGCAGATCTATGTTAAGTAATAATTACAGATTGAAAAAAGAAATAAAATTAAATGAAAATTACCGAAAAGAGAAATTCTAACTATAACTTATGTCTGTACATATAGTTAGGCCTTATGACTTCTTTAAATTTAATTTCATATGTTCTACGAATTATTTTATTGATCAATACTTACTCGTTATATATTGTGACGGACGTTGTCATTTCCTGGGACGTAGAGACTTCGAAATATTGTCTCCTTGGCACCACGTGTCTGGATAAATTATCACGTCGTCTTCTGACAATTAGAGAGGATTTTTCTAATAAAGGAGGCTATCAACGACATTCTGAACTGAATGTTAGAACTTCATTTTATTTTACAATTAAAATCGTGATTCCGAAGGATGGCAATGGACGCGATTTCGAAGCGAAAACCGGAACGCCATCTGACTTTCCCAATTTCTCCTGGACAAATGTTCGCTTCGGCGCTCGCGGCATCGGCTCGCGCAATCTCGCGGAACACGTGACTGAGTCAGATAATGCGATGCAACTGAACTCAATGGTCTTACGTGTATTATCTTAATGTATCGTTCCAAATATTTAAAATATATTTAAAACATTGATAAGCAGGCTAAGCTTTAAATTTCTACAGTTAAGAATCTTTCCATAGATCTTATTTTATGGATCATTTGAGTAACTAATTGAAAAGGAACATTTTATACAACAAAACAGTCGCAATGTTGAAACCAAGTGCGGAGTATAACCGAAGAGCTGCGATTATCGAAAGTATTCGCGCCGGGCGCTCGGCGACAGAAATCATTTGCGTGTTCTGACAAATGTAGTGAAGCCGTGGATGGAAACTGTGTCATCTGGAAAGCCATATGTTTTCCAGCAGGACGGTGCGCCCGCTCACACAAGTCATTTGGTGCAAAATTGGTTGTCGGACAACGTCGACATGTTTTGGTCGAAAGAATTCTGGCCTCCCAACAGCCCAAATTTGAATCCTTTGGACTTCTACGTATGGGGCGTGATTGAAAGGGTCACGAACAAGTCCAGACATCCAAACGTCGCATCATTGAGAGTCGCTATTGAAGCGGCATTCACCGATATGGACCGTGACGCATTAAAGCGTGCCTGCGCACGCTTCAGACCGAAAATGGAGGCAGTCATTTAAGCAAGCGGGGGATATATTGAGTGAATATGTTCTTTATGGCCTTACAAACAATAGAGGTAAACAAATTTTATAAACCTTTTCATTGTAGCAATAAAATATGTTTAGAAAAAAATGTATAATTTGTCCGGATTTTGGCGCCGCATCCTATATATATATACGAGGACAAATCAATAAGTATCCATGTTTCAAGACAGGCGACGTTGCTGATGTAAATTGGCATTACCATCCTGTACTATCATCTTTCAAACGACGCCATACAAAATTTCAGAGTGATTCATGCAATAGTCTTGATTTGACAGCAACTCGTAGTGAGCGTGTTTGATGTTTTCCGATATAATGAAAAAAGAGCAATATTGATCCATGATTCGTTTCTTATTTTTGGATGGAAAAACGTGCGATAAAATAAAAACGAAGTTGGATGCCGTATCTATGGGAACTCTTCACCATCTATGACAACCGTCAGATATTGGTTCAACGAATTCAAACGTGGTCGTTCATTTATTTTTGATGAGGAGCGCCCAGGCCGCCCAGCAGACGTGGTTATTGAGGAATCGAAAAAGTCCATGACATGATTCTCGCTGATCGCCGAACGAAAATGCATGAAGTAGCAGAGACCGTGTCGTACAGAATGGCATTCAATATTTTGCATGATAACTTGGGAATGAAAAAGCTGTCGGCCCGATGGGTGCCGCGATTGCTCACAATGCACCGGCTCACTCCTCCGCAGTCGCCACAGCCAAATTGGTCGAATTGCGCTACGAATTGCTGCAGCATCCACCATACTCTCCGGATTTATTTTATTCTCCCTCCTGTGACTTCTTCTTGTTTCCAAAAAATGAAAAAATGGCTCGGTGGAAAGAAATTCACGTCGAATGAAGAGGTCATCGCCGAAACAGAGCCTATTTTGCAGAGTTCGACAAATCGTATTTTTCTGAAGGATTAAAAAAATGGCAGAAGCGTTGGGAAAAGTGTATCCTCCTAAAAGGGGATTACGTTGAAAAATAAAAAAAATTTTTGTGAAAAACTTGCGTCTTCATTACTAACACAGGTACTTATTGATTTGTCCTCGTATATATATATATATATATATATTTGTTTTTTTTTTAAGATTACACATTATTTACAATTGCATTTACATACTAACTTACTCTAACTTAATCTAACCTATAACTATTCCACTGTCTCTCTCTCTCTCCCTACTCGCACTCGCTCGCTCCGCTATCCTTTCTGTCTATTCCCCATAGATTTCTGTTTCTTTTTATATTTTTTTTTGCCTTTCCTTTCTCTCTTATCCACTCTCTCAGTCACGCATACTCCCCCTTCTCCCCTTCCCCCCTCATTCTCCTTTTCTTCCCTCTCCTTCTTCTTCCAAGATCTTCTTACATGCTCCCTGCCAATTACCTTCTCTCTCATTCCAGCTCCTGCATTCCTCCCAGACATACTTCCAAGTCTCCTTTTGCCCTCCGTACAACCGACACATCCTTCTATTCTCTTCCTCCCAATACCTCCCTTCTATCATCTTATTTCCTAAATCTTACTATTCTCTGCCATCTATTGGGATCTTGAATAAGTTCTCGTTGTTTTCCAACAGAAGGCATTAACAGAATAGCGTGCGTGTAGTTGAAGGTGGGAACGCATCGATAAGGAACTACGATAAGCAAGTTTGAAATTCAGTATATGTCATCTCGCCGAAGTGTAAACAACTTTTTGTTTCATAATGTTAAACATGTCGAGTTTCATGCAACAAAAGAGTATTTGCGGGGAATTTTACTGCACTACTTTATTAAAAAAAAATCTGCAGCTGAAGTACACAGAATTTTTGTTGAGACTTACGGCGACCATGCTCTGTCGGAAACAATATGCAGAGATTGGTTTAGACGGTTCAAAAATAATGATTTTGATGTTGAAGATAAAGAACGCTCTGGTGCACCGAAAAAATTTGAAGACGAAGAATTGAAGGCATTACTGTATGAAGACTCATGTCAGACGCTAACTGAACTTGCAGAATCATTAGGAGTTGATCACAACAGTTTCGAAACGTTTGAAATTATTAGGAATAATTCAAAAGCAAGGACATTAGGTGCCGTACGAGTTGAAGCCGAGAGACGTCGAACGGCGTCTTTTCACGTGTGAACAGCTGCTTCAACGGCAGAAAAGGAAAGGGTTTTTGCATCGTATCATGATTGACGATGAAAAGTGGATACACTATGATAACCCTAAGCGTAGAAGATCGTCGAGTAAGCATCTATGCATCAACATCGTCGGCAAAGCCGAATATCCATGGTTCGAAGCATTCTGCTCTGCATTTGGTATCAGCTGAGTGTAGTTTATTATGAGCTGCTCAAACCGAACGAAACGGGTGCTTGCTATCAATTGATGCGTTTGAGCCGAGCATTGAAGGAAAAACGGCCACGAGCTGTACGAGCAGAGACACAACAAAGTGATTTTGCAACATGACAACGCTCGGCCACATGTTGCACAACCGGTGAAAACCTACTTGGAAACGCTTAAATAGGAAGTCCTATCCCACCCGCCGTATTTACCAGATATTGCCTCGATTATCACCTGTTTCGATCGATGGCACATGGGCTGGCTGAGCAGCCATTCTTATGATGATGCCAAAAAATGGATCGACTCTTGGATAGCCTCAAAAGACGTGTTCGATGTGGAATTCAAATGTCAGAAAGATGGAAAAAAGTAATGACTAGCGATGGACAATACTTTCAGTGACATGTTTTTTACGTGACTTTTTAAAAATAAAGCATTACTTTTCACGGAAAATCAGCGAGAATTTATTCAAGGTCCCAATACTTTCCCTCATCCTTTCTTCAGATATTTCGGCACTCTCTCATTCTTTATACATCCATATCATCTACTAAATTTCGATTTCCTTATCCGTTCCCATCTTTCATCTCTGCCTGACCTTTTTCCTCTCCTCTAATTCCTCGTATTTTCTGTCTCCCTCCATTCCCTGTCTCTCCCACTCCTGTATCTCCATTCCTCTATCCTTAAAAACTGTCCCCTTTTCCTCTCCCATTTCGATACGCCTCTTTCCACTAGCGCTCTCTTTCTTATTTCTTTCCTATATGCTCGCGCTAATTCGCTTCCCTTTCCCATATCCAATCTTACATTTAACTTCTACACTTAACTTAAGTCCTTTCCTAGTACCTTTTTAATCTTTCTAGCATTCTCTTCATCCCCCCCCCTTCTCCGCCATCAATATCACATTATCTGCGTACTGCAGCGAATAAATCCTCTTCTCTCCTAGCCTTAACCCTCTCCATTTTACCTTACTCATTTCCTCTTCTAGATCTGTCATCACTATATTGAATAGTATTGGACTTGTCGGATATCCCTATCTTACGTCTTGTCGTTCAAAACCCTCTTCCCAATCCATCTTCCACTCTTACTCTACTCCTTACCTCTCTTAACATTTCCTCCACCTTCTCCACTAATCCTTCTCTTATTCCTCTT